>JAZHYW010043037.1:0-81897 GCA_037355805.1 Ixodes ricinus
CCCTTTAACAATTGTTCCTTGCTTTTTGCTTCTGCTTTTGCAGCTAGGTTTGTCTCAAGAGACACAGAGGCTTATTTTCGCCGGCATTGGGGACGGCAACGCCTACAATGCCTTCGCTCACCTGCGCCATAGCCTCCTATAGACCGTTTTACTGAAAGAGGGCGAGAGAGAAAATAAAAAGGGCTATCGGCGCTTTCCATCTTGCTGGTTCGTTAGAAAGAGTGAAAGTCCCGGATGAGAGGCTTCGTTAGTGTTGGGTGTGTACATTGCCCGAACTTCGTTTGAGCTTTCTTTTTTGTTTTAAACTCCCAAACTTATTTGGAGCCACGGGCTTGGACAGCGACAGTCCCCCGGCCATCGGAACACCATTGCTCGGTTGTAGGGTGCACGAATAACGACAGAAAGCGTCGAATACTTTTCTCCAACGCCAACTTCTCGACTGTGCTCGGAACATTTTGTGAATGGAGCGCGCACCGAACGCTGTACCGTCGATGAACATGGGGCACGCTCGCAAGGTGCGTGCAAGTTTTCTCGTGAAAATTGCTATTTCAGCTTGTAACTTTTTGTAACTGAATTTATCTTAATATATATATTTTGAAGAGGCAACACTGACTCGATTTTATTATCTGCATTGCTTGCCAAATGCTTGCCAGACATCTTTTAATCTCTCAGTGTTGCCAGGTCTACTGATTTATCAGTAGATCTACTGATTTCGTCCCGGGTCTACTGATTCACTGAAAAAAAGGAAAATCTACTGACTTTTTTTTAGTAAACATATTAAAATTTATTATTTGGCCCCTTCAGTTCCCAGGGTCGCCCACCAAAGGAAACTCATATTCTCCCAGAATTAAAAACGAAGCATTGGTTAAATGGCCCAGAAGCCCGTCCTATTCGAGTGACCTAGCCGTATATTCATCTTTCTATTCACCCAGAGCAGGTTCGACGGTGACATCCGGACCAAAGCCATAAATGGGGAGAGTTTGGCCAGTCTATGATCTCGCCGCCGTGAGGGCCCCTCCCGAGTGAGCCAATCAGCCTGCGGCGCAGAGCGAGAGGCGTGAGCGCATGCGCGTGAACTATCGGCTGCTCCCAGCTGAGCGGAGAGGGCTGCCATTTTCATTCATTCGTCCGGTGGAATGCATGGGATCGACATCCAAATTTCGGTTCTTTACTTTTATTTGGCAGGCTCTGGCAAGAAAGTTATAATGTTATTCCTCGGTGGCTTAAAAAGCTAACGAGTTACGTTTCTCCATGTTTGAATGCAAACTTTGAGTCAGGCGAAAAAGAAATAAGCCCGTAGCAGACGACGCGTAGCCTCAACAGTGCTCCGCGCCGACAGCGTTGCGTCAAAAACCTTTCACAGCCCAGTAAGGAAAGATGGCAGCTTGCTGAGGACTTCCATTGGACATGTACGCGCGCACTTGCCGGAACGTCTTGTTTTGGTTTCGTTTCAATAATAGCGACAGGTGGATGTCGCACTGTCTCCCTCATCTGTTGATTCCAAAAGTGGCTCAGTCTTGATTTCAAAGAATAATTCTCAAAATCGCACCACCAGTCAATGATAATTTAAAACAAGCAACATTCACGGTGCCATTTTACTTTGAACTGGTCTTGTTTTTTTCATTTTTACTTGTGTTTATTTCCATGTTATTTGTTACTCTATACTATTTCTTCAAAGTGTGGTTTAATGGAAATAGAAAAACATGGCAAAACACAGATTTCGTAGAATCTACTGATTTTTGTGTAAATCTACTGACTTTTTGGGGATCAATCTGCTGACTTTTTTTTCTCCGTCTGGCAACACTAATTTCAGCTAGCGAAGTGAAAAAGCAGCATCGGATGCCAAAGCTTGCCTGGCATCTTCTGAGCTCCGGTAGCCGAACAGAGAGGGAACATTGGACGCCATATGCTTGCCGTACATCTTTTAATATCCGCTAGTCAAGTGAAAAAGAAGCATTGGATGCCAAATGCTTGTGAGACCCCTTTTTAGCTCTGGTGGCCAGATGAAAAATGAAGGACCGGGTGCCAAATGATGCCAGACATCTTTTGAGCTCTGGTGGCCGAGTGTAAAATGGAGGCTCCGCATGCCAAATGCTTGCAAGACGTCTTTTGAGCTCCGGTGGCGCGTACAGAAATATAACATCTGATTCCAAAAGTTTCCCAGGCATATTTCAATCTCCGGTGGCCAATTGAAAAATGAGCATCGGATGCCGAATGCTTGTCAGACACCTTTTGATCTCCAGTTGCCGGAAATATGCCGGTGGCCAGACTGGTTAGGCAGGTGCCAAGCAAATACCAAGCAACGGCTGATCTTTGGCCAAAAGTTTGTGCCGCCTGGGATTCCAGAAATATACGCAGTTCCATAGCCAGATGTAAAAAGAAGAGCCAATACCACAACGCGGAATCGTGGGGCTATTATTGTCTATCTAAAGAAGTAGTGAAACGTAAAATATACGTTTGATATCGGGAAAGAAACTTGAAGTACGTAGAATTCCCTTTTATTTCGATTTATCAGAGGATTATTTATCTCGCGTTCATGAAGGATTTATTTTTATTTTGCTCAATTCTAAATTATATATTGAAATGCGAAATGGGAAAAAAATTTCATCTGTATAATAATTAAATGATAGGAAAGTTAATTTTCATTGTAGATTGATAATATCTGTTCATAAACAAATTTATCGCTTACGAAGCATTAGGATTTAGGCGGCATTGGATACAAAGCTCTTCATACTCGGATGGTCAAGGCGACATTCAATGAGTTTCGAACTTTTATCTGACTACGAATAAAACATGTGAGCTTGTTTAATTTTCAGATATGGTACGTCACTAGACTCGCAAAATGACCATCCATATTATCAAAAATGTTTGTCGCGAAGCAGTCTCTCATTTTATTGAATGGCTCTGTCCACTCTGTCCGCAATTTTCATCAGGAGGCTAAGTATTAGTCTCCATTTTTCTTTTCTATTCTGTCGTTTTGGGCACATCTCAAGTGAGCCTGATGGCTTCACATTCGGATCTCTTGCTGCGTACGATGTGCTTGCTCATGACGTGTCAATGCAGGATGCTGTCGTATCAGTCATAATAAACATCGGCTTTGTTTCTCTGTCAAGCCGTATATTAGACAGTATTTAATGAGTTAGTGTCATGTTTCTTGACTTTCATGAGTCAATTCCCGTCAGTCCTTCCACCAAACCAGCTGCTAAATGCGTTTCCGACTCATTTGTAGGGCTTTATATAGGCGTTTGCCATGGAGTGCAGCGGCCTCTGGGTGCTGCCATCTTCCTGTTGATGTGAGTAGATTGTCTGATAGTCAAGCACTGCTGAGGCGTACCCACGGTTTCCAAACTGGCGTCTAAACAAAGCAGTTTTCTACCCATGGTGGCCACACCAGCTTTGAAAGTGCGGCTGCTTGCGAACGTCTATACCCCAAGAAACGTTTATGAGTGTTCAGGTTCTTCCCAAATCTATCGCCTTGATGGAGCTTGACTACGCTGCAAAATGTGGCTGGCATTTACTGGAGTTAGCAGCTTCACTCGGTGTCTACTTCGCATTTTAGCAAAACATCACCTATCCGAGTTAACAAAATATCGAAATGCGCAGAGCGTCGTCATGGCCAGGTTCAACGCCAACGGGACTGCGCAACGCTGTAACTTTGCTATACATCGTTTCACCTTATGTTGTACCGCAGCGAAGGCTAGAAGCGCGAGCTCATAGCGTTGACAGCCGCCCTTATTGCACGAGAGCTTGTGCCGCCGAGATGTGCCCCAGAGCAAGGAGCTCGCGCTTGTAGCCTTTCCTGCGGTACATCATCAGGTGAAACAGAGTTAAGCTATCGGCAGCCTTTTTTTGCACATGAGTCAATGGATTCTATCAATTGAAAGAGAGCGTTAACACTCATCAACGTAAACGAATGAGTCAACAAACTTTTTGAGGCTTACTCATGGCATAAAAATTCTCGGTAGATTTCTGTGCACGCCCAAGGAAGCAGAGGGTTGTTGCGCCCTACGAACTAAAGGCTGCGGTAGAACCTCCACGCATCGCACTCGCCCTCAGCAACTTGGCCATTTTTCTCTTTCGTTTCTGCCTTTTTCTTCTTTAATCTAAAGATGTGTTTCTTTCTTTTTTATTTTCTTTTTTTTAAACAACATTTCACTTTTTGTAAAATATTAGACATATAAAAGCGGACAAATAGAACTGCGCGGTTTACGTGAATAAGTCAGCGTCCCAATGAATTCACCCGCAATGTCAGGCCCATTCGGCAGAAGTGCTGCTACATTTGTTCGTTGAGGCCAGAGTTGCCTCTTTATGACGTTGTTTCGGTAGTGATCAAATTGGAGGCACCACAGTTGTAATTCCTCAATTGGTAAAATTAGAAATAACACCTTTCCGTCGCTGGTGCCCCTAATTTGTGTTTCCTTCAAGAGCAGATTAGCTAGACGCATACTGGGTGCGAATCGAGCATCATGTGCGCTGTGTGATGATTCTCTCTTAGCTTAGAGTGCAGCGATAGCTAAGGGCGCAAGGTCACAGCTTTAAGAGGCACTGGTCTTGTTTGGTAGCACATGCAGCGAAAGCAACAACCGAAGTCAATAGCTCGGACTCGCAGTCATCACTTCGGTTCATGGTAACCACGGGCTTTATCGCGGGGGTCGCCCGACTCACCGGGGACCTGCGCACTTTTTTGTTATAACGTCAAAGTCACGTGATACGCACATTTATCTGGTCTGCGGACCTGAGGCCAGATTCACGAAAAGCTTCTTAGGCTACGACAACTTAGTTAAAAAGTTCGCAAGTTACGCACAGCGTAGGAAGTGCAGAAATTGGCATTCACAAACGCTTTCTTAAGTGAGAGAAGGTAAGCGCAGTACTCCTACGCGAGAGCGGGCTGGTGCTATGGGGGCAGGAGAGCTCGGCATAGTTCGGAGAACGTGGATTCTGAATAACAACAAGCGCAGGCGGCCTTTCCGCCAACGCTTTTCTGGGGATCGTGTCCATGCAGTGAAATGTCAACGCTGCCACGATTTAAACGGGCCAGAATGTCGAGGTCGCTTTAACGCCTTCGTCGACTGCTACGAACTCGATCGCTACAAAGTCATCACA
The DNA here is from genome assembly GCA_037355805.1 of Ixodes ricinus. NCBI lineage: Eukaryota > Metazoa > Arthropoda > Arachnida > Ixodida > Ixodidae > Ixodes > Ixodes ricinus. Next base: position 5,104 of record JAZHYW010043037.1, read on the forward strand.
ACTATCACTGTTGTTAAAAGCAGACGGCCCGCGCTGCCCGTTTGCAAAGCGGCGTACATGGAAACAAATCGCCGCGGTGTTTATCGCGGCCTTGGGGAAGCAGGAGCGAGCCTACGTCGATGAAGATACGTTTGAACTACGAGAATGTCAGCAAGAGCCACGTAAATACCTGTTCTTACTGGGAGCGGACACGCGAGTGTTTGATCGAAGCGCTGGAACCGCACTATTCGACCGCGTATTGGTAAGCGCTTCGGGATCAATCTTCCTCGATTGCAACTCGATGTTGACGAGACACTCGGGAGAGAAAGGTTGGACCGGCATCGCGTAGCTCCCACGAGCTTCTCTAGCTCGACAGTGCTGACGTACCATCGTGTCGGAATAAAAAGGGCATAGTAACAAAACAAAAAAGCGTACGCACCATATGTTGCCAAGGTAATTCATACGGCGTTTTATTTGAGCTTTATATCACCCGAAACAATAAATCGATGAGAGCTGCTCCTTTACGACGAGAGCATTCGCCACACCTGCCTCTGAAAACAAGGCGATGACGAGGGGAAGAGGCTGACATCCTGATCAAACAATTTAGGTCAGCGATCAAAGTAGTTTTACGCCCCGCGACCCACAAGGGTCGCGGGGGCATATTCCATTTGGCAAGCCAGCCGGTCGTGAATAGGCGGTCTTGGTCAGGGGCATGCACGTAGCCAGGATTTTGTTTCGGGGGGGGGGGGGGGGGACGCCCATGACAAAATGCTGTATGAGGGGGAGGGGGAGAGGAGGTCCCAGGAAAATGGGAAGATTTCGGGGGGGGGGGGGGCCCATGGGCCACCCCCTGGCTACGATGCCTGGTCAGGGGCCATCGGAGCAACGCTGCGTCGGAGTGCCTTTCTAGGCCTAGTGCCAAGCTAGTCCTTGGCGGTCGCTTGGTCGTTGGGATCGTTGCCTCAGCCTCAGCCGACAGCGTCTCCGCTGGACTTAAGCAGCTAGTAGTACTTTATACAGCGACGCACATGAGTCTGTAGTTATTTATGGAATAAAAACAATATGTGCTGCTACTGATACCTTGTTCAGCCACGCACACCTCTGGGCGCATATTTGGAATAGCAAAAGTGGCTGCAGAACCACTATTTTTGGTCACGTAATTTAACGCCAAATTTAACGGGGGAACTGAACTCGGGCACAGGTCACATGACGTCAATTTTTTCCCTAAATTCAGCGGAAATTTAGCACAGGAGGGCAGAAAGGTCCATGAAATCGGGGGAGGGGGTAGCTAAAGGATGCTATCGCATATAAAAACCATATGTGGATAATGGTTTTTTGCATAACCACGCACACAGATCTCTACACTCGAATAATAATAATATGTGCAGCTATTGGTAGTTTGTACAGCCACGCGCATAGGTCTGTACGCATTTAAGGAATAAAAACCATAGGTGCAGCTATTGGCACTTTGCACACTCGCGGTCTTAGGTACGTAAGCATTTATAAAATAATATTATGTGCAGATATGTGTACTTTGTACAGTAAAAGGGTGGATCGCTGGGCTAGTTGGTTGTTGAACGACATTATTTGTACAGCCACGCACATAGGTCTGTGCGCATTTATGGAATAAAAACAATACGTGCGGCTATTAGTACTTTGTACAGTTACGCACATAGGTCTGTACGCATTTATGGAACAAAAACAATATGTGCGGATTTTGGTAGTTTTTACAGTCACGGTCATAGGTATGTATGCATTTATAAAATAAAAAAATATGTGCAGATACGAGTACTTTGTACAGTAAAAGGGTGGATTGCTGGGATAGTTGTTTGTTGAACGAGATTATGTGTACAGCCACGCACATAAGCCAGTACGGATTAAAGGTGCCCTGAAGAGGTTTCTGAGATGGTCTAAATATGGCGATAACTCACTCTGCGGGCTCTAAGCATCCTAGAAATTGATAAATCATAACGATACGCGGCCGATTTCCCTTTTAAAAAAGCAATCAAAGAAGAAAATTATTTCCGGCGACGGGAAGAGCATTGTACCGGCAGCCAAGACTGCATGTGACCAATGAATACGCGACATTTCGTTAAGATTGCAAACGCTGGATATAAAAGAATGTGTACATTTTTTGTAAATGATAGAAGCAAGTAACAATAGTCGTAAAAATGTTAATTTTTCGCGGAAGGGAAACATAATACTGTAAGGATCGTCTCAAAAACAGCGAACTATATATATATATATATATATATATATATATATATATATATATATATATATATATATATATATATATATATATATATATATATATATATATATATATATATATATATATTGTCCTTTGCGGGAATGATGTGTCTGGTCGTCAGCTCTCGAGCGCTCGCTCGCTGATTTGAATCGTAGTCCGGGCTGAATGGGCAACGAGCCGCGAGCATTTGTGGTATCACTCCGCGGCTCTACCGGTCGGAGGGGTGAGGGTCCTTCGCTCGTCCCCGATTCCATTTTTAATAGGGAAATCGACCGCGTATAGTCATGATTTAGGAATTTCTTGGATGCTTAGAGCAGGCCGGGTGTCGAACCTTAAAAGGAATTGAACCGTAACCGGAACTGAACCGCTTATTTTGCACGAACCGGAACAGAACCCGAACCGAAATGTTCAGCGGCATTTTGGAGCCGAACATGAACCGGAGTAAAACAAAAGAACCATTCCGAACCGGTTCGCCAAACGGTTCGGGCGCGCATTCACGCTACTACTCCGTGCGCTGTGCGCCGGAAATTTTGAGAGGCTTAGTTAGGGCTGCGGGGACAGGTGTTTCCACTTGTGCAAATATTTTTGTAAACATGTTTTACAAAGACGAAGGTCAATAACCGCTGTTACTGACTATCACAAAATCCGCCTGAGCCGCTCAAAGTCATCTCGCGCACGCGCCTGGCAAAAAGCCGCCGCCATGTGCCGACGAGATGACGCATCGAGCCGCCGCGGAAAAAACAAAGCAGCATTAAATTCGGGTTTACTACAGTTGATCGAACACCATTTCGTGGAGTCACGCTTTAGTGAACGGGCTCGTTTTATCGAAGCTTGATTTAGAGAAAGCGGAGCCTCAGTTTAAAAAAGGCCGTCTATAAAAAAAATATATATATATTTTGCGATTGTATTATTAGACCGCGTAAGCAGTCTATAGTGATATTGCCAGAAGAGAGGTCTTTTAGTCCATTACGGCACGGTTGGTATCGCTGAAAACCCACTGCGCCACGCGTCTGGAAAGGGCAGTTCTCGGCGTGAACGTCCAATACGTCGAAAATGGGGAACTTGACACGAAAACGCTGGCAATGAAAGAAGTAGTCAAGCGACACACTGCGGAACGTTCGAAAAGCGAAGATCTTTAAGTAGTTTCAAGGTACGACGTCTCCCCAGAGGAGGTTTACATGTATAACGACCGACAACGGAGCCAATAGGCTGAGAACAGTTGCTGGCTTAGCAGAAGAATCTGCTGGCCCGGTCACGGCAAGATCCGACCAGTGTGAGTCGGAAGAGAAAGACGTGCACGGGAACAGTGGCGTCTGAGAATTCTTCGAAGAATTAGACGGAGGTCTTGCTTTTTCAGATGAGGGACCTCTTCTTCAAGGGAGGAGGTCTGCTGCGCACACGCTGCAGCTCGCGTTACACGACGCTTTCAAGTCTACAGCTGCTAGTGATATCGTTCAAAAGGCCCGAAAAATAGTGTAAAAAGAATATGTCGCAGACCGTGCTGTTTCTACTTCGGAAGCTAAATCTAAGAAGCCCATCGTGGATTGCGTAACGAGGTAGATGTCCGCGGGGGCCATGATGAGACGATTGCTGGAGCTGAGAGAGTTGTACCAGTTGCGGATTTAGAGGGGGAGTCCGGATGTCCTGACCCCCTCTTGATTTCTGCATCTGTAAAATTTAGGGCGTAAAACGAAGGAAAGGGGGGGAGGGGGGTGTCAGGTGTTGGTACGCTGACACAACACCTGACACCACCCCCCCCCCCCCCCACAAAAAAAATTCCTGCATCCGCCCTGAGTTGTAAGACGAGCTTATCGCAGACGAGGATGAGCACCACCTTACTCAAGAAGACTGACGATCAGTAGGCAACGTAGTTGCCTCCCTGGGGGCCGGCCAAAAAAAGCAACAGTGCACCTTCAAAGGGAGCAACTAACTTTGGAGGACTTCTTTACGGAGGATGGCTCACATGTCGAATTGAGACGTCAAAAATTCACACCCCGGTCGCGAATCAGCCGGCCGCTGCCATGAAAAGGCGACAGAAGGTGTTGCTCGGAAGTGATATGCTCTGTGCGGCTATATTTCTGGATCCTCGATATTTTCACTCTAACAAGCTAGGAGAGGTCCAGAACAAAGCAGCATCTCCTACTGGCTTGGAGGAAACTTCGCGCGCTTAAAAGGACACTGACAGGGTATTTATGCTCGCCGAGGTTTTAGATGCGAAGCATCTCTTGCTCGGGTCTATGTCCCGTGGCGTCGTTGTCCGCACTGACACTACGCATGCGCAACTCTCCTCCTTCCCTCTCTCCAACAGCTGCGCGTTACTCTCTCCGCTCTCCTCTCTCTCTCTACCAGCTGCGTGCACTTCGCGTGCGTTCGCTTCTACTCACACCGCGCGCGCATGCGCAACTCTCCTCCTCTAGTCTCCTCTCCTTCAAGTGTGAATATAAGCAGCGGTAGCGCGCTGCGCGCGTTCCCCGGAGGAGTGAAAGGAGGATAGTTTTGGGCGCGCGGGTCGCAGCGCCCCGCCAGGGCTTTCCAGTGGGATGGGCTTTCCCCGCAACTCTGCGGCTGTCGTCTGCTAGCGTTTCTCGGCCGCTCGCGTCCGCCGCAGCCCAAATCCGGCCGGCCAAAAGAAATCAGTCAAGAAGAGAATAAATTAATTACGATCCGCGATGCTCCGCATCACCTCATGGTTCCCCTCGGGAAAATGGTGTAATTTTTTTTATTTGTACATGACATATGAGAATCCAGCTACCCAGAACACAATTTGCGGCTCGAAATTCGTTTTCTTTCTGCCCGAAAACCGTCGATCGAGTGAGCGCGTTTGAGTCGCGCTCACTCTCTTCTCCGTGGTCACGTTCCGTTTTCTATGGTTTAGGCACAACCACCAAAGATAATCGAAGTCGTGGGTCATCGAAGTAGCACACTCAATACTAGAAATGGACAAACAATATGATATCCCTTTTTGTGGTTTCTAAACAACTGCAAATATGGTGATTGAAAAAAAAAAAGGCTCGAGGTACATTTAAGCACCTCTTATGAGTTGTCAATGCGAAAGCATGCTTGTCATTCTTCCGCGTCGGCCGTATTTGTGTCGGCCTATCGCGCGCTCTCCCTGCTCTCCTTACCGCTCTGACCTTGGACGCTTCCTGTTACCGGCACGCTCGCGGCGCAGACACGCAGCGCCCTGGGGTGGCCGTCGTTGAAACTGACGCGCAGTGGCAAATCGGAGCCTCGTCGACGCGCGCCAGCCAATGGGACCGGAGTTGAAATCCATCAGCTTTACTCCGCTCCTTTGGAATCGGGGAAACTAGGTGCCGTTGTCTAGGCGTTTCGCGTGGTTTCATAGCTGGGAGCTGAGCTTCATTTGGAGAGAGGATTTAAGGTGCCGTTTGGCGCTGCTTCAAAGCTGATAACGTTAGCTCGCTCCATAGAACAGTTAATGCTTTCGCATTACAAAAAAAGTTGTACTGCCACGTGACCTTCGGCGTATTTCCCGTACTCTATATTTCTTCTTCCTCCTGAGTCCAGCTTCGGTTTCGGTTTCGAGCAGTCGCGCTTTTTGACTTCATTAAAAATATACCTGACACTGCAGCGAAATATTGATTCGGTAGTCTCTGTCTTCTGACACCACAATGGATCGACTGGCAAAACAATTTGGGGGTGTCAGTGTCCCTTTAAAGAATATGCCCAGTCGCAGCAACCTCAAGCACTGTGCACAACAGGGAGTTACACTTGCCCTGATGACGGCCTCGACGCGTTCCTCATGGAAAAAGAAAGCGACTGCCTGAATGCATTTTGCGACCATTCTTTGATCTTTGGCGATATTCAAACCCTGTACTGAACGCCTTTGAAAAGGTGCTCGGAATTAGCGAGGGTAGCAATATCTCGGAATTTTGAGAAAAGAAAAGTCTCGGCGCCCCGAATCATATGCACTTGCACTCGTCGCTCTTGCAGTACTGGCCCCGCAAGTCAGCCTAGAAAGGTCCTTCTCGGGGTTCAAATACACCCTATCATGCCAACGAACGCGATTGAGCCAGGACGTACTAGATCAGGGGTGGCCAGGCTGACCCGGCCTAAGAGCCGCGCACAAATCCACTAAACTTCCAAGAGCCGTCTGGAAGAGGAAAAGCAGAAAAGGGAGGAGAAAAGGAGGCGGGGGGTACAAACTTTTTTTATTTATTTAGAGCAACAAATGAAGCTTGAACTACTTTAGATATATCTCAGACAAAAGCAGCCCAACTGTACATATGGTAGCAGTAGCACAAGACCAAATTTCAACTTGTCTTTCAAATTAAAACGCGTTTCTTTTTTCTTTTAAGAAAGTGCTCGTGTGACCGGGAGGAAGGTGGGAAAAGGAGGGGGGGGGAGGTTAGAGTTATTAGGGAGCCGCGAGCCGTATTTTAACGCGCAAAGAGCCGCATGCGGCTCGCGAGCCGCAGTCTGGCCACCCCTGTGCTAGATGATGTCTTTTTCCTCCGGTCGTTTCACGCAGCCAAGGCAGAGCGTATACATCCCTAATATTAATATGGCGTTTGCATGCAACAATTTTGGAGAAACAGTCGTCCATTCTTGCAGTAGATATATTTAATTTCTGTTTTGTGAATAAAAGGCTGGTACGCGGTCCCATGTGACGTCTTGAATTCTCGAAGATTATTCCGATAGGCAGATGAAGTACACAAAATCTATAAATGAGCGCTCTTTTTATGCCTTCGCAATCCACTTCCTGGCAGTACGGATGTGCGAATATTTGAGTAAATTTTCTCCTTTTACCTGAACCGTTCTATGAACCGGTATGAACCGGTTTAAACCGGTTCGAACCTTTTTTTCTGCTCCGGAGCTGAACCTGAACCTAACCGAAATACGCGAACCGTAACCTGAACCGAACCGAAAAGAGTTTCGGTTCGACACCCTGGCTTAGAGCCAGCAGAGTGAGTTATCGCAATACTTAGGCGATCTCAGAAACCTGCTCAGGGCAACTTTAAGGAATAAAAACAATACCTGCAGTTATTCGTACTTTGTAAATCCATGCGCAGGAGACAGTAGGCATTTATAAAACAAATTGAAGAAATACTTTCGAAATTAATGTATATTTTCAGGGAAAGGTTTAAACCATCGCGTTTTGGCGGAATTTTCATTTAAGGTTGGAAGAGACGTCGGAAAGATCCGTTGGAAACCTTAGAAAGTATCGAACATGTGACAATTATTACATGCTACCATCAAGAAACGAGTGGGAACATAGGTTCTTTCAAAGCATATTTGCCATTTATGTACAATAACATATGGTTCACTTTTCAGATGATCGCGCGAAACCATTTTCCTGAGTTCCGAATTTCCTGCGTTTTAGAGCGCAGCTCTTAGGCGCCCGTTTCCGGCTTGAGCGGCGTCGCCGTCGCCGTCGGCGTAACCGCGCGGTGCATGATGGGTAAATTTCCCCGCTAAACTTAGCGGAAAATTTTTCCTGCTAAATCTAGCGGAAAATTTTCCTCGCTAAATCTAGCGGAAAATTTTCCCCGCTAAATCTAGCGGAAAATTTTCCCGCTAAATTTAGCGGAAAATTTTCCCCGCTAAATTTAGCGGAAAATTTTCCCCACTAAATTTAGCGGAAAATTTTTCCCGCTAAATTTAGCGGAAAACTTTCCCCGCTAAATTTAGCGGAAAATTTTCCCTGCTAAGTTTAGCGGAAAATTTCCCCCCCTCTTTTCCTCGAGGTCATGTGACCCCCCTTTCGAGGTCACGTGACCCCCCCTGGTCACGTGACCCCCCGAGGTCAGGTGACCCCCCAGTGCCCCTTCCTCCTCCTCAAGAGCTGCGCTCTAATTCGGCGTTACAGGGAGTTGTAAACGGCTTTCATTTTTTTTTCGGTTGGTGCTTTTCACGTGTGTCATATTCCAAGTTCCTGGTTATTTTATTTTATTGATTAACGGATTTTGTTCAAAGTGGACCTAATTTTATTCCTATTTTGTTATAAACAACTGTCACGCGGTACTCTGCTATAGCAACCTCATATTTACAGCAGCTTTGGAATGGGGTAAGAACAAAGCGACGTAGGAATGGCAACAAGAGAAGCTTTTGCGATTTTAAATGGAGCCTTGGCATAGTTACCTTAATGCGAACGCACTGCAGGCAACAGATGGGAGAACTTCCGGTGAGCGCACAAGCAAGGTCTCGGCCTGCTTACCGATATGGCGTGCTTGACGTAGTGAATTGGAGGAATGAGCGAGGACGTTCGTCGGGAGCAACTACAGAGTGTGCCCCTAAAAGCAACTACATAATTTTTTTTAACCGAAAAAAAAACAAAAAAACACTACGCATTGCCGAAAACCTACTCTGCCAAAGTGTACGGCTATCGGTCCGAGCAAGATGTCAATGTTTCAGAACTATAGTGGTCCATATTCAAACGTTATCAGTGATTTCTTGAAAACTTCAATAGGAAAATGGCGTCCGACGGAGTATTTGAACGGAAGGCTCCATTACCAAGAATTGGTCCATTTTTTTCTGTTAAAATTTTTATAAAATCACTTATAACTTTTTAATAAGATAACGCTTAGTTGTGAAACTTTGGCATCTGATTCGAACCGCTAGCGCTCGCTACCTTTGGCCAGAAAATGGGCTTTCGGCGATGTTCCCTTTTACGGTGAAAGTGAACCCTGTAGATTATTTTGAGGGGACACGCTGTACAAAAGCTAGGAAAATGAAAACGATATTCAACTCCCGAGCTGCACGCTGAACAAGGGCGCTGTCGCACCAGCTTAAAAACGACATGCTAAACACACAGACACAAAAAAAGAAAAACCGACTACTCTAAGGTAACACTTTACAATTTTATTAAAGTGTCCACTATAGGGTTTTGGAGATACTTGTCGCCAAGAAAGAATGGTATCTCCAACCTGATTGTTGAAGAAGAAATTGTCACACGATGTAAGTATGATGTGTACTTTTTTAACAATTATTTCGAGTCGGTTTTAACGCGTGATAACGGAATAATTCGCCACTGTGAACTTCATAAATCACATTTTCTTCGTATTGACGATGTACAGATTGATCAAAGAGGTATATTTGATCTGATTTTAAACGTGAATGCCAGAAGATCACCCGGACCTGATGGAGTGCCCAACATGTTTTTAAACAAATACGCTGAATTGTGATTTCTTCGCTTGGCGGCCATATATAAAAAATCACTGCGTTGTGGACGCCTTCCACGAGGCTGGACGTCTGGAAAAATAATTCCAATACCAAAATCAGGAGAAATAACAAATATAAAAGATTATCGCCCAGTTTCACTCCCAAGTACAAGTTGTAAAATTCTTGAACACGCCCTTGCCAAACAAATTAAAACATTCGTCGATAATAACAACCTCAAAGGAAATCACCAATATGGATTTACACGAGGGTGCTCTACTGTTACGCAATTGATAAATGTGTCTAATGACATCATTTTATGCATTGACAGTGGTGGACGAGTTAATGTTGTGTTCTCGGATTTTGCTAAAGCCTTCGACCGCGTGTCACATCCAAAGTTGCTTCATAAACTCAAGTACATACTGAATAATGATCAAAATTTAACATGGTTTGACGCTCATCTTATTGGTAGATAACTCTTTGTCCAGTTAAGTAATGTAACGTCAGACGACCTATCAATATTATCAGGAGTACCTCAAGGATCTGTCCTAGGGCAACTGCTGTTCATTTTGTACATCATAGCATAAGCCGGGAATTCGAAACTCTCAATATTAAACATTTTGCCGACGATACAATTATATATTCAAAAATACGAACCTACAATGATCAGAAGAAATTAAATGATCATTAACACAAATTAACCAGCTGGCGCAATGATTGGCAAATGGAAATCAACAAAAACAAAACTGTTTGCATGTAACGCGGAGAACAATACCAGCATAATTCAACTACAGTATAGAAGGTATGTCCTTGAAAAGGGGTGTCCTTTTAAAATCAGACCTAAACTGAAATTCACATATAGCAAATGTTTGAAATGAAGCATTGTCAACATTTTGAAACTCAGAAGGAAATTACCATTCGCTACTTCAGAGTTAAAATTAACTGCATATAAAGCACTAAGCAATGCCCGAATATGCAAGCCCAGTCTGGGAGCCATTCACACACAAAAACATCCATAAACTCGAAAGCATCCAAATTAAAGCGGCCCGTTTTATTTTTAATCGCTACATATCTACAGAGTGAGCATCCCAACTGATATTCGCTGGAAACCTCCTTCCTATTAGCACTAAAATGATGTTGAGCCGGATGAAATTATTCTTCAACTTGCTTCGTAATCAATATATTATGAATTTTCACAAATATGTTACCTACGAAAACCCTGATTGTGCGACTAGAACCAAGCAGGGCAAGTACATTACCAGTTATCGCTTTAACACAGACTATTTTAAGAATTCTGTGAAATCCACTGATCACTGGAACTGCCTGCCAACATACATTGTAAATGGTGTGTCTGATTTTATGAATTCTTTGTTATTGTATGTGTGATGCTATGCCAGTCTGTGTGATTGAGAGCGCGAGGGTGCTATTATACTCTACAGTGTACCCTCCTGCTTCGGCTTCACGGCTGGCATTAGTTTTTAATACATAAATAAATACATAAATAAAATAAAAAATCAGTTTGCAGAAAATTGGTCTTTCCATTTTGTCGTTGGCGAGCAGGTGGATGCGCGCTCCCCGCATTCTAACACAAACGCACAGACAGATCATGAGGTCATGTATGTGCTCGCATACATGTGTATAGCGCATACACGCTCTCTCTTTGTCTCCAATAAACATACGCCCAAACACACATACATGTGTATCCTGATGTACCCAGACGTCCAAGTCCACACTGTGCACTCGAAAGCGCAGCTGCAGGCACCTGCGAGTAATACGAGAGCGCCCCGAATAGCGTACCTGCCGCTTTGAACTGATTCGACGAATCCTAGAAGCATGAGCGCAAGAAATGGTCTCCCCACCGCCACGAATGGCACCTTCGCTGCTGCGGCTGACGACGTCGTGGTCACGCTGGACGACATTGAACGCCTCGCAAACTCCAGCCAGAAGAAAGGGTACTTCGACTACTACAACTGTGGTTCAGAGCAGGAGCAGACGCTTCGGGAGAACATGTCGGCTTTCATGAGGTATGTGGGTGTGTGCCCGTTTATTAGAATGCCCCCCGTTTTCTTACTTCTTGTGGGCAAGAGATAGTGAACTTTGCGGTGCGATAGGCGGTCGATCAGCGTTATTACGATTGAACTGTAGGCACTGAGAATTCTTACCAAGCACAAAGCATTCTCGTTAAAAAAGTTGTTTTTATAAAGTCATTATTGGATGCATACAGTCCGCACTAGGCGTCTGCTTCGCTCTTGACTTACTCCTAAAAAAACGTTAGTTTCCCAATAAATATCACTCAATAACTACATCACTTCCCGATAATTGGCGAATAAACATTTTAATTAGTGAAAATAGACATGGTTCCAATTAGAAACTTGCTGAGTGTCATCGAAAATCACTAAATCAGTAATTTTCATAAATACTTTGAGCACGTGAAAAGCGTAGTTCTGCACTAAATTTACCACTCGTGGAGCAGGTACAAAGCTAGCGGTTGCGGTAAGGCACCCGCGTGATTTTCTTATCTCTTGTGAGAGCCCGAGTCTTGTACCTAATCCACGAGTGGTAACTTTAGCGCACTACTACGCTTCTCACGCGCTCAAAGTCTCTCTGAATATTACTGATTTAGTGGTTTGCGATGACGCTCAGCAAGTTTCTTTTTGGGACCATATATCTGTTTTCACAAATTAAATGGTTAATTAGTCATTTTGAATTAATTAGCGAACTAATTAGCTAGTATCGTGCATTTTCTGACGTCCGCCACCACGAGTAATCGGTCTCCGAGAAACTTATCCTCTTACCTCAAATACACTAATTTTAGGAATGTTTTGTCTCTCTTACGTGAAACACCCTGTATATAATTTGCAGAACAATTTTCAGTAATATATATTGCATTAATTTACAATGTACATATTTACAACGTGATAGCTCCTTTTTTAAGTTGTAAAATTTTCGGCCAGTACTTTAATACATTTTTACCGCTAGAAAAACTTGACTATACGAAGTTGACATCACCGCAAGCTACCGACACGGAAGCAGGCTGCATGAAAACATGGCAGCTGTTTGGCCGATCTGCGGAAACGTGTTTCCTTGTTTAATATTTAGCACTGTGAAACATCCGGTGACAGGGTATGTAAAGATAAATCATCTGCTGACATGATAAATCTGAAGGCAAATACGCAAAACGTATCATTCTTCGAAAGAATCCGATACACGATGCCTTACCGCGAAACAAATTGACATGGAGATGCAATATTATTCCTAACATAGATCAGGCTTGGGAATCAGCATGAGCTAGGAATGTTTCGAAATACGGCCGTTGGGAGGTTCATAATATATTCGATTTTACGTGCACGTGGATATCTCAGTCCTCACTTACAGCTCAGCTTCATCAGTCACGCGCTACAACATGTTCTTAGTCACCGTACCCGCGAGGCTGCTCCATACTGGAAAACTCCATAACTTGGACGGTGTCTGCATGACTGATATGTTGTGGCTACTGCATTTCACCAGAAAACTATCTTTTTTTTATGAATGGCTAGCACGTGACGTTCTCGCAACATGCAGGTGGTCACTGCCATCTTTTCTTGCAGGAAAAACAAATTTGGTGATGGGAAATGTAGGCTGAAGAAGGTACGCGGTCAGCAGCAAGGCCACTCAAATTGCAGCTGATGTGGTCAGTGCAAGCCACGTATTTGAGAGAAACAAAATATTTTTGCTTGGTGCGGCGTTGTGATGAACGGTGCGAGCGTGTGGCAACATAAAAACGCGCTTTCTGGAACGAATGCTTGTGCCAACAAAGTAGTTTCCGTGGCTCCGCTCCCATGTTTCTGTTGTACAGCCTGTCCCAAGACAATTTATAGTGTTTTTTAACCTCAAAAATAAACTACGCATCACCGAACACTCATCGTCTGCCCAATTATAGCTCTAGTGGTGCGAACTAGATGCCAAAGTTTCCCAACTAAACGTTACCTTATACTAAAGTTATGTGATTTTCTGAAAACTTTCTACGGGAAAATAGGACCTGTTCTTGTTAACAGGCGTCGTTCAGGTTCATGTATTTGAAGGCTTCGTTGCTGCCTTTTTACCATTGAAAATTTCAGAAAATCACTTACAACCTTTGAATAAGGTAACGGTGAATTTTCGAACTTTGACATCTAGCTCGGAAAGAAACCCTGTTATTGTTTTAGGGGGGGGGGGGGGCATGTAGCTACGGCGCTAAAGAACCTTTACAAGAAAGTATGTTTCAAAAACTACCCTCCCACTTATTTTCTGTCCTTCCTCAGGCTTTTGGACAACAATTTTAACTGTCATTTTGGACCCAAGGATGGGGAAGTTGAAGCCAAATACAGAGGTTGTCGAAACTGGTAGCAAAAACATGAGAACGATCCTCCTGAGTCATGCGATAGTTAAACTCAAAGCGCCTGCCAATGTCTCGCTGATGGGCAGAGCTTCTCAGATTTTGAAGTCTTAACAAAACGTCGACTGTGCCTCTGAGTCCACCGGGGTCTTTCTTTTTATATACCTCCGCTCGCCCCTGACAGACTTCTAGTTCTACAGAAAGTCCGGTCCGGTTAATAACTCTCATTTAGTAATTTCAATATTTCCGTACTTGGTGACAGCATTGTAGCAATGCACTAGTAGAAAATGGCGCGTTTAGGTGCCTCCGTGCTACGTACTGTTGCGACCTGTAAGAGCGGAAACGCAGTAGCGCGTGGCCTCTGATACATGCTAGGCTACCTCGACGTTTTAAAGCAGTAGAGATGGGGCTGCGAGAGAGTACGCTAACTCGGACGCGCATATCCTCGCAGACCTCTTCCCTCCCCCCCCCCCGCCCTTCCTCCTCTCCACTGCGCTGTTTTATCAGCCTCGATGTAGCACCGCGGTGGGCTCTGTCAGCGCGCACACTTTAAGAACAAAAGGAGGAAAAGGTAGCAACGGCGCGTTTCCTCTCTTCTACTGACGCGCCCCCAAGCGGACACCAGGAGGGAGAAACGGGACGCTTTTCTGCTTCTTCAGGCAGATGGGAGAAAGATTCCGCCCTCCTGTCTCATCTTCTTTCGCTTTCTTTTTTCGAGCATGTCGCGCGCGTTGTTTATTAAATGTTGTTACGTTGATTGAGTTTCTAGCGGCAGCGAAGCCGCCTGTAATTTCGTCTCCCATTTAAAACATGCAAAACATCTTGGTAGCATTAACGTTTATTAACGCTAATTTTGTCAAACGAGCCTTCGAAGTCGTTAGAAACAGCGAAGTTCCGAAGCAGTGCCAACAGCGCTACGTGCACTGGGCTAAAGTGGCCGCCTCCAGATTGCGAAACGACGTGAGGACGTTGACGACGTTATGGAAATCGCGGAAACTGCGTCTAAGACAGGCAGGTTTTGCTGCCGGGTCCCTGCGTATCTTCTCTGCTGCGTTCGGCTCTGTTTACTAATGCCCAGTGCCAACCGACGATCAACCTCGTTTTGTATCTCCGGTGTGTCAGCAACATAGCAGGAACATCGTCATGTCAGTGTTGTGCGGTGAGAACGTGAACGAAGACTGGAATTGTCGCCGATGTGACCGTATGTTCACGTATCAGTGCTGTAACAGCAAGATGAGATGACGTAAACTGTTGGGCATTGATGCCGCTGGTCGGCCGTAATTGGAGGGGGCCGGGTGCCGCAGGTTGAAATTCTGCTTTAAATTAAGGATTTTAAGGCCGCTTGAGGGATTACGGTTCAATCGATCGAACTGCGGATAGTCATGTTAGAACGCTGGTCTGAACCGTAGCTCCTATGGTACAGTGGCCAATGTGACTGTCGTCTGCGACGTCCTGTTGTCTCCTCCCCGAGAGCGATCTCGCTCTGGGGAGGAAACTCTGTAAAAAGAATCCGTTCTTGAAAGATTTTCCTGGTGCCGCCAAAACCTAAAAAAGAGCTTAAAATAACTCTTCAAATGTGCACGATGAAGAACAGCTTTTACAAGAAAGATCGAAGATCTTTTTAAGAGTTCAGGAAGAATTTAATAAGGGTTCTTTATATAATAAACTGATTCATCAAAAATCGAGCTGATGAGAACTTATGAGAGGTCGCCGAAGAAGAACCGTTTCATAAAAATGTGCTTAAAATAACTCTTGAATGGGTGTTCATAAAGATTTGTATTATCAGAAAGAGCACACAATATATTTTTAATGTTTTTTTTACAAAAATCTTTTACAGAAAAACTCTCAAAAGAACCCCTCAAAGATTTTTCACTATGATCCCTTTTAGGAGGTGCTTGTAAATGCCGACGTACACTTCGTGCTTTCCACTTTTGCCGGTCTCCTCCTTTCCCATATCCTCTCCAAGTTTTACATTGCCCCAACTTGGCTCCCCTCGCAGCTTGGGAGAGGGGAGCGCTAAGAGGATTATCTTCCCTGCAGAAAACCGAGGTTGTACGTCGGCCTTTAAAATAACGTTTTTAGGGTTCAAAATATGGGCAAGCCGAAGAACCCCTGAAAGTTATTTTACGAACTGATTTTTTTTTTTACAGTGAAACTTTGTTTTAGACGGATTAGACGGAAAGTGCATATATTTAGAGTTTGGAAATTAACATTAAGGGGGAGGTAATTTCGACACGACAAGCTATCCTTTATTTTGCTGTTTAAATATAATACGGTCCCTGGGGAAACTGTCCACTAAGTGGTGCGCTGGGATGAGCGCTAGACGTTTTCGAGTTCACCATGCTATAGCTCCGTGCACCTTACACCTGCCGCAAGTCGCGCATTTTACTGCATTCAGGCTGGTCGAAAAGCGAATTTTCTGCCCGTAAAGCATCGCTTTCAGCTGACTGAATAGCCCCTCTACTGAGATTAATTAAAGGCGACAATTGCGGCCGCACTGGAATAGGACAAATAGAAAAACAATTACAATGATAGAAAAACTGGCGTCCATTAGCCCAATTCTTCGACGTGCTGTGTGAGCAAGCAAACACGTGTCTTGGAACCGCCATGCAGCGGCTTGTTTTATTGGCTTTCAAATATTACGGAATGAGCGTTTACTTTTTGCTAAGGGATTCATCCCCTGGGACGTTTAAAATACTTTCGGAGGTATGACACTACTGAGAAATATTCAACATACTGGGAATACTATCTAGTGCTTAGGTACTCATCGAGTAAATCCGTATCTCAAAATGACGAGTATAAAAGGCTGAAGCGCAGTGTACCGAGCCGGTAACGGGGGTACTGTGCGTTCATGCTGATATTCGCAAGTGTTGTGTGTGTGACATGTATGTTCTCCCTGTATGTAAACTGTACTGCATCGTATGTAGTGGCACGCGTAGTGCACGAGTGTGTGTAGTATGCAGATGTGTAAATAGTAAACCAAAACTTTTTTTTGTGACCGATGACTTAGACGGTACCTAGCGCCACCTAGCCTTGACATTTGCAAGTACTCTGCCTGTGCCTGCCATCTCGTGGCTATCGATTTAACCTTTCATACTTCGCGATATTTTCTGGACCATGCAATGAGCAAAATGGTGCTTTGAATTCAGTCTTTCGGGAATGACTGTTGGTTTTGCGAGTGGTTTACCACTCCTCTCTGACGTGCGGCTGCTAACGTAGAAAATGTGTCGCGGGGCATTACAAAGGTCAGACGTGATGTGTGCGCAGTGGCCGTTTTGGGGTTGTGCCCGTTTAATTTCGCGGTGTTGAAAATGAGAAGACTAAGTTACGGCGTTCGTAACGCATTTCTTACAAGCACAAGAAGCCTGCGCTGTTAATAAATATAGTTCGTGCAAAGCTCGTGCCACGTAATCATTTTTTATAGCTCTCGCTTCTAAAGCAGAGACTTGCTTGGATGTGCGTGATGCGGTTGACTGCGTTTTTTGCAAAAGCTGCTTAGCAGGCCTGGGGTGATTGCCTCTCCGAAAACTATGCTGACTCTTTTCGGTTGAATCGCGGCAGTGTAGCGCGTAAAGACCGACGCTATGCGTAGCGTCCTAATGTCCTCGTTAACTCGATTTGGAGCCACCATATTGCAACGCAGACGAGGAAGGAACTTTTCTCCCCCGTTTCCAGGGACGAACGTTGCTCCGTTTCTAAAGGAACATAGGGGACAAGATCGTTCCTCCCTTAATAAAGGAATATAAATACATTTTTTTTAAGAGCGAAAAATCCTCTATACAGTAATAGCCTGACACTCCGCCGGGAAAGAAAAGATAGCTTCGCCGTGGTAATAAAGAAAAAAAAGAGGACAAAACGACGGACGAGAAACTTTGAGAAACTCGGATATCAGCGCCATACCGCAGCAGTGGCGCCATTCTTCAAAACATAGTTCCCCATTGCGAAATGGACATAAAAATTAGACTCAAAGTGTTACGGCGCGCAGTTCAATATTCGCAACTTTCAGCGATGGTGGTACCGCGGTGTGAGAATCGCGCTCCCTAGCTCCTGGATGATTGGCCTCGTAATAAAAGGGCTTGCCTACACCTTCCTGACGTGAAAAAATAACGTAAGGCTCTGATACTGCTCGTATATAGCAAAACTAGAATTACTTACGGGTCGCAGACCCCGCCTCGTACCGCTGTTCTACGACCATCATCCAGATGACAGCCATTTTGATAGGCACCAGAGCGCCCCCTATAGGTCGTGAAAGTTGCGAATTTCATGCTCAGAGAACATGCTCACAGAACGTGCTCAAACAATGGTTGAGAAGGATAGTTGGCGTAGCGCGCTACTAGATGGCGAGCACTTTCGAAAAAGGAGACCATTTTCAAAAGTGCTCGCCATCTGGTAGCTGCTGCGCCAACTATCCTTCTCCGCCATCATCTGATAACGCACCCTGAGCATGTATTGGACACGAGGGTGGCGTCAATGTTCGGCGAGGATTCGGATCGAATCAGACGCCTCTTGTCCAAGAAATGGCGACCTTCAATTCTGCTTGCTTAACTTTTGAGAAGAATCTTTTTTGAGACCGCGCGTGTGCGTGTGTGTGTGTGTGCGTGTGTCACTTATTTTAATTTTTGCCTCGCCCTGGATATAGAACTTTCCCAGTTCGTCGTTGACGTGGACTTGCGTCCGCAGGTTGCGCCTGCGTCCACGGGTGCTACGGGGCGTGGCGCAAAGGAGCACGGAGGTGACGCTGTTTGGAGACCAGAGGCTCTCCTTTCCCGTGGGCATATCACCAACGGCAGCTCACAGGACGGTGCACCCGGATGGGGAAGTGGCCACTGCAAAGGGTGAGTCAAACCCCAACTCCACGTGAGCATCACGAAGACGTCGCCCAGCATCCCCGGAGTATCGCACTCGACCTCAGCTGGCCCCTAATCTCGTTCCATAGACTCGTTGGTAACTCATCGAGGACAGCCTAACAAAGACCAAACAGAAAGCATGATAATTTTTTCTTAAAATCTTACTCCTCACACATTATGAATAAATATGAACGTGTCGACTGATCATTCGGGTAAACGCGAGGAGCACGAATTGTGTCGTGCCTGCATTATGATTGCGTCATTATTTGTCATGCAGTGGGTTACGGAGAGCTGTTCGCAGTTTCGCCCGAACGCACCCAATTTTTATTAAAAATTGTTTCTCGCTTTCGAACTTACTAACACTGTTGTTCTGAAACTTTGTTGTCTTCATATACAAGCCGCTAAGACTACATTCGTCAAAACTTTAGCCATTCGTAGCTTTTTTTCCACATTGAGCTAAAACGTGTCTTGCTCTGGTCTCTTGGCATCCTGTAAAGACGCAGTTGTACTGCTCATGCATCATACTAAAACACAGTCTGCATTCGAGGCGTGTTTCTTCCTGCTATGACGTTCCCGTCACGTTGCTCATAAAACAACTGTTTGCAGACTTCTTGCTAAGCATCTATTTATGAAGAAAAAATGAGTTGAACATTCTTGTGGTGTGTCGGCATATAGTTATGTCATCGCGTCTGCAGCGAATATACTGCTGCAGCGTCTGCAGCGTCTGCAGCAGTATATTGTACTTTTGTATAACGCACGCGCAGTGCGAGGGCGGCTTAAGCGTACGTAATATTGCTAAATGCCTCACTTTACTGATTCTCGATGTCTTCGTTACCAGCTGCCCGGGATGCGAAGACCGTCATGGTTGTCAACACCTTCAGCCACACCTCGATAGAAGACGTGCGGAGCGCGGTCCCGAATGGGCTCTTCTGGTTCCAGACGGGCATCTACAAGGATCGAGATTTTACCCGACATCTCGTGGAGCGTGCCGAACGAGCGAGTTTTAAGGCGGTGCTACTGACCGTGGACATGGCCGTTCCAGGATGCTGGAAAGATATGCTCGGCGCAGCGTCCACACTCTCGAGCGATCCACCAAAGTACGTAGGTTCACAGGTAGCTCGGCTTACAGCATTTGAGAGGTTTTTGGACAGCTGACCTTCCTGGGCGAAGGTCAAGGTGCATTAATCTAAACACCACGTATTGCAGTGAGAATACTGGACACTCGCATCGTCGGTGGGGCGATGGAGCGGGTCGAAAAGACACTGTACACTTCGAGGTTTGACGCTAGATAATACGGCCTAGAAGATGAGGCTTGTTCATGACGTTATCTGTAATGAATCCCCGACCTGCTCCAAGTGGCAAACACGCTGAAGTTCCATGAGAGGCGCCTCAAAGCGGCACGCGCGTCCCTCTTGACGTAGTCGCGTGCTACCGTCGCGATCGTTAGGGGACGCTGCAAGACACACTCAAGCTACGCTTTGGGACGATTCGAAAGCCCGTTGGCTCTGGAGCTCTAGGTGGAGTGTCCAAGATTTCCCATGTGACGTGGAAGTTTTGCGTTGTCACACTGTAGTCTATAAAGTAAAACAATAAAAACATGGTTCTCCTTGTGTCCCCAATGTGGCCAAAACCATTCTATGACACCCACACGAAGTATTTTAGCCCGTTCTTAACGGGCTTCCACGTCCCTGTGAAAACTGCCTTTTCATCCTAACTGACTAACGAAAATTTGAAGCTGTCGGGGACGTTTGCCACTTGCCGCAGTCGCGCATAAGCCAGTTTGTTCTTTCGAAAGCGCCAAAGACATTGACGTTTTCATGCTCCCCCTCTGGTCTGAAGTTGCACAGGTATTTTGAAGTGAGTTGCTGTATCGCACATTAGTGACTTGTTCGGATCTGGTGGCCAACTGACGCTCGTATCGGGCGAGGCGGCGCCAAAATGAGAAAACCACAACTAATGTTTTCCGAGTTCTCACTGAGAAAACCGTTTCCGGAATTTTGATATCTAAATGCATGATTCCGGCCTTGTTTCTGGGACAAATTTAATTTCGCAAACTAATAGCTTCTCCGGTCTGAGTAGAAGGGTGGTTGCGACTGGCAGTCTTGTGTGCTGCTCCTTTTTCGTTCGGTTTCTTGACGAAAGAGATCCACACTTTCGGATTTTAATCTCTCACATATAGCGTTTTAGACATGAGCAGGGCATTGTTTTTCACTTTATATTAAAATGCATATTAGACAAATAACCTTAATGCACCCCAGGAAACAACAAATATATTTCAAATCGATGGGAATGATGGTAAGATCTCACGGCTAGGGAAGGATTTCATCGATATCAAAGTCAATGTCTCATTTCACTTTCTCCGCAGCTTTTACCGAATAGAGACGGGAAACTGGTACGCCCTAAAAATGCTTTATGCAGACTGACTATACTCTCTGACGTCATATACACCAATGTGTTGTTTGTCAACAACACATTGGTGTAGTTAGGCACTGCGCCTTCATGAGCTATATCAGCCGTGTTTCCCCATCTGTTTCCCAGAATGGCCAATCTGCTAGGCACTTCGATGCACCACTACACCGAAGGGGCAGGTGGCGGTTACGCCGACATGATCGACGCCTCCGTGACCTGGGCCGACGTCACCTGGCTCAAGAGCATCACCAAGTTACCCGTGGTCGCGAAGGGGATACTGACAGGTGCTTCTTTTGCAATCGTCTCGAGAAGTGGTTGCTGTAAGAAGCGGGCTGTCAAGCGCCAAGGCAGCCGCGATCGCGCTGTTAATACGTCGTACGAAATAGAGCCTGCAAACTTGGTCGGAGGCATGTTTTATGCCATGTACGACGGTCCCTTCACATTAATGATCGTACAAACACTGTGCGCAGATATGTTCGATCATGCTTGCGTGTACTATCGGGGAAAAATGAAATGCAAACAGGGGAGCGCGTGGCTCGCGGTACAGGCTGCGCCGCTTGGAAGTGAGCCTAGGGGCGAGGGTCCGTGGCCTACTCCGATGTGTTTACGCCTTTCGCTCGGCGCTCCCCAAGCTTGGGCAGTGCGCCTCTTAGTGCACGCTGACAGCTATCACCGCTATCTTTGCTCGCTCGGCGCGTGTGGCGCGAACAAGCTCGCCGCTATAGACGCTTTGCACACGCGCCAGATTGAGCCGCCATAGCCGACCTTCCCCTGTTTTGTCGAAATGCCGGGCCACTGAAGCGGGCGTTTAGGAGCCTCCACAGGGGCCTATGCTGGGGAGGAGGACACGGTAGCACCTAAAGTCGCAATAACCTGTCCTGCTGTGGCGACGATGACGTGAAGCGAACGTAATAAGAGGGAACAAAAACTGAAGGTCACTTATGGCGGCGCCCATGCACAGCTGCTGCAAAGCGTCTATACTTCGTTTCAGCTTGGGTCCAGACGCAACCGATGCTACGAGCGCGAGCTCCGGGCTTTCAGCGTCCTTGCCAAGCAGCGCGCTCGTGCAATGCAAGC
Organism: Ixodes ricinus; assembly: GCA_037355805.1. Lineage (NCBI taxonomy): Eukaryota > Metazoa > Arthropoda > Arachnida > Ixodida > Ixodidae > Ixodes > Ixodes ricinus. The sequence continues at coordinate 27,143 of JAZHYW010043037.1, forward strand.
ACTGTTCAGGCCACACGCTCGCGCTCGTAGCATCGGCTGCGTCTGGACCCGTTGAAACGAAGTATAGTAGCAGCCAAGCTGACGCTCAGCCAGCGCGCGCTTTAGCTGCTACTATACTCTGTTTCAAACTTAGCGTGCAACGCTGTCAAAGCCACTGGCGCGAGCGTGGGGCTTGATCTCGTTGATCATTTGCACGCGTTGTCGCGCAAACAAAACCATAGATGAAGCCACGCGCTCGCGCCAGTAGCTTTGACAGCGTTGCACGCTAAGTATGAAACGGAGTATAGCGGCGAGCTTCAGCCTGTACCGCGAGCCACGCGCTCCTCTGTTCGCATTTCATTTTTCCCCGATAGTACGTGTGCTGTACGTGCGTGAGATGCACGGGCGTGGGTTGTTTTTGCGTCTGCGTCAGAATGCGGGCTGCGCGCGGGCACCTGCTCCCTGTTGTGAAAACGGGGAAAGCAAACAGTTTCGGTAAACAACTGTTCGCGTCTTTTTATTATTATTATTTTTTCCCGCGAGGTCTTGCTCATTCCACCCATTTTGTATATCGCAGGCACGCCGTAGATCGGACCGGTTAACAGCCCACAACCCCGCTCGTGCGCTTACTGAGGGTTCTAACATCTGCTGCTTGTTGTGCTCTCGCAATATAATTATGCAGGGAATAAAACGAAAATAGCAAAAAGAACTTCAGATGTCGACTTTTCTGCGTAACTTGTTTTGTTTTTGTTTCGATTCAAGGGTGCTGTAAACATCAGGTTGCTGTGGCAATGTAAACGTAACAATCGCTCATGAAAAAAAAAAAAAAGAACTGTGTCGGTTTAATTTGGCATATAAAAGACGAAATGCATTGAAAAAAGAAAAAGAAGAAATGGAAATGGCACAAAATTCGGAATATACTCCCAGTCTCGGGTTAAGTTGCAACATGCTAATCAAAAATGGTTCCTCGCCATTACTGGCAAAACGAACCACGCGCGCGTATTTACTCTGTATCAAATATTCTTTTAACAAAGCTGTAGTGTCCGTCTACATGCAGTAGATGCCCTTTTGTTTTTTCGATAACACTATTGAACAATTGTCACATGCTAGAAATTTGGTACGATTTCCAGTTGATTTTTCTATATCTGTTTCAGATTTAAATGGGAATTGCGCCGAATTACGATGGTTGAAATTTGACCATAAAGTAGACGATTTCCAGATGTCACGGTGCAAAGGGTTTCGTCTGTCTGATGCACACATGGCTCTAAAAAGTACCGCTAGGTGCACATGCCGTTTTTGCGTCGTAAATAAGTACAGGCCAGCGTGTGCTTCAGCTACGCAGTTACTCTAAAGCCGCAGCACCCCCGCTTATGCATCATACAGTGTTCATAGGACAGATGGTTCATAGTACCAATACAGCGCCAGACAGTGTTAACAGGAGCAACGTGAAACGAAGTATAGTAGAGTATTTGACGGTACCACCACCTACGAAGCAACGCCGGACATAATGCGCAGTTTTCTTTAGATGATATCCCTTCGCAGAGGGGTCGACAAAGTTGTGTGTGGACGAAAAGAGCTCACCACAGTGACAAAAGCAAAAGAAACACGCGAAACAAGAACACCACACACGTGTGCTAGAAATGCACGAGAAAAAAGACTGCCTTGCTGACAAATCTGTGTTGTAAAGACTCGAAGAAGTCCATTCATCAGAATAGTTTAAAAAAAAAAGAGGCCACGATCTTGTAGGTTCGAAAACTAATTTGACTATATGAGTGAGAAAAAAATAACCAAAAAATATTAAAGTTGACTTACCCTCACCCTTTAGGCTAGCAATGCCCCTCCTAGATTATTTCGCTACTATAATCACCGACAACTTGAAGAAACGCCGGGTGGGGCTTATTATGTTCGTATTTCTTGCTTTGAGATCCGTTCTTGGGCGTTATCTTTCAATGCCACAATATTGTTGGCTGCGGAACAATAATATGTTGCCCGGGTCTCCCCACGACCTGCGTCTCTTAAACATATAGGGTGTTTGAAATGCGTTCTGGGCGTTCTGCGCACGCCCAGAACGCATTCCACAGGTCAGAGGAAAAAACGATGGCAGCGCCCAGAAGGCGATTATTGGAAAGGTCTATAAGGGACTATGCGGAGAGCAAGTTCGTCTGCTGCTTGAAAATGAGTTGCGGTGACGTCAGAACGGCGCCGAGCTCTGATTGGTTCCGATTGAAAGGATAGTGGGTAGACCTCAAGGCAACTAGCATTTAGGTCTACCCACTATCCTTCCAATCGGAACCAATCAGAGCGCGGCGTTTTGACGTCTGTGCAACCCCTGCGCAAGCAGCAGACGAACTTGCTCTTCCGCGTATCTGCTAGATCGCGTGTAGATGGAATCTCGCAGATACTGCAAAACCTTCATTTTGTACTTGGCAACAGGATAAGAACGCAGTATATGTTTCGTCCCGTGTGCGAGCTTTCGGCCTTTGATTACATTTCATCGCACGCGCAGCCAAAGACTAACGGAAGGAACCGAGCACGTGATGCAATTGAAAGGCTTATGACAATGTGTTCTCGCGTCGCCAAGCCGCCACGTGTCATCGTAGAACAGTCGATCGCAGTCGAACGCAAATGTGTGAACCAACCTTAACTGTTAGCCTTGAACGTTGGTTCAATGTTCCAAATCTTACAGCCGAAGATGCGGAGGAAGCGATCAAGCACGGGGTCTCAGCCATCGTAGTTTCCAACCACGGCGGTCGACAACTGGACGGTGTCCCGTCAACTGTATGTACCATTGCTGTTGCTTAATTCACTTGGTAATGGGCGGTGCAATCCGAACTGCAAAACGGGTCCAAAACGCGAACCCGTATTTTTTAAATTTTTTTATAACTTCTGAAGTTTGTTGCGGCTCGAAATTTTGTGGTGCTGTTTGGACGACGCAGCTAGCGCACCGGCAACGGGCGGAGGCGAGTTCGAGTGGGTTTGCTGTTGTGTTGGCCGCAATGAGAAAACGAAAAAAAGTGGAGTAGTGGATGGGGCAGGAAAGGCGGAAATCTATGGGCTTTTTTAGTTACTTTGATAAGGAGAATACAACAAAAGCAACAGCTTCTTAGGCGTTTATTTTTCTTTTGCGGGGTTCCCGAGAAGTGATAAGCGCGCCCTCTCTCTCACTCCGCTCCCGGGCATGGTTTGCAAGAAGGGCAGTAGCCAATCAGGGCCAATCCCCTGATTGGCTACTGAGAAATCCGGGCGCGTCCGGATTAAACAAAAAACAACGTTTAATACTTTAAACTTTCGGCACCCGCAAACGACGGGACGGGAGCGAGGAGGACGCACCTCACTTATTGAGAATTCCTCATATCGGACAAAGGGAGGCTTAAGAGGCAGTCGCTTTTGTCGTATTCTTCCCCTGGCGACTACTACCTACACCTTCTAGACCAGGAAGGACTCAGCGCTTTTTCCGCATAGACGAAATAAAAGGCCATAGGGGCCGCGCGAGGGCGTAGAAGAGAAGGCAACACGGGTGAATTTACCGTCATAGTAATGAGTTATTATTTCTGCAAGCGTGTTCATTTTCTTAAATGGCAACTGTACACACCACTTGGGTTAGGAAGCTGATTTTCTTAGACTGGCAAATTATTGTTGCAGAGAATCATTGATGTAAAATGCAAGAACAGGGTAGGTGTATAATGGAGATAGATGGTGTTTACTATTAGGCACAAAATTGTGAATGATGTAATTATCCCAACAAAATGGATCATTTTTGAAGAATGCTTAAAGTACGTGATAAAGAATGATTGAAAACGCCATTACAAATCACAGTACCAACACGGTTGACGTAGTAAACGTATGTAATAACTGCATTCTTGCTTGAAACTGACATAACAGTGTGCTTAAAAGCAAAACCTTGTAAATTTATGTTCCTTTTGGCCTAGAGGTGGTGTTGTTTGCGGAAGGAATTTATACAACAATTTAATTTTTTTTTTCTGAAGGGAAGTATACTTTTTGTTTTGCAGCTAAAATTACCTGAACTCTTGTCACATATCTTCTAATTCAAGGTTCGCACATTTCTCTTCGAATAAAAGTTTTCTTAGCTTACACCGTAACATTAAAAAGAAAAGACTGTTGTGTCCTTCGTCCCATGCAAGCAATAAAGTAGGAAATTTCCTGATTAGCCAGATATGTAATTATAAAAGCTGGGTTGTAGATACATTGGCATGGCAAATGTATCCCTTTCTTGCTTATATGGAAGTCACGTCATATGAACTTATCTGTGTCTGGCAGCAATCAGTTCGACGAAGACTAAACATATCTCCTTGTACAAAACATAGTGATTTCCGATGGCATCTGCTTTTAGTAAGTCCGGGCAACAACGCAACCTCAGAAATAAATTTTCGGTGTGCATGGAAGCAGTTCAAAGAGCTTCTCGTCAAAAGCTGCTTGTATTCACACCACAAATCAAGCTGAAATTATAGCATATTTCGGCTACAAGTGCTGCTAATGAGATTATCCTGTGTATCCAACCAGAGAATTCCTGAGAGAAAGATCGGCTTGATGTTGAAGCACAAACACAATACCTCGGAGATGGCAGAAATGTCTCGACAGAAATATATTGCGTATCCCGGCACGTGCACATTTGTGTGTCCATCTACACAAGCATCAAGAAGCCATCGGTAACGAATAGATAGACACGAGCTGCGTTGAAAGATGTTCTGCGGCGCCCTGATCGGCGAACGGAATTCGCCGATGGAGGCGCCGGTGGTGGTGTCGGCCACCGCCACCGGCCGCCATGGCCATGGCCTTGCCTTTCCGCCATCTTTGCATCCCGACTCGCGAAAGCTGAGGCCTTTCAGTCTAGGAGGTGTTGCTACTACGCCATTTCCCTTTCCCGCAGTGGCCAGTACAACAAACAACACGCTCGCCCGCCCCTTCCCGCCTACTTTACCCCCTCCGCCGTCGCTGTTGCGCTGGCTGCACCGTCCAAACAAAACCGCACCCTTTCGTGAAGCAACGGGCTCCGAACCGCCAAAAAGACAAGACTTGCGCATGACGTCATCGTTAGTGTATCCCCGACTTACCCCAACCGTAAACGCGCTGAAGCTCGGCTGACGCAAGCTAGGCGGCGCTGACGTGGATCCACGAGTGACGACGTTTTCCTGGGGAGGAGGGGAGAGAGAAGGGGTGCGGAGGCCTTGTCCTAGGAGTGCAAGTTTCTTTTGCAGAGGTTGAGTTGACGTCAGAACGCGGAGCTCTGACTGGCTCTGACTGTAAGGATAGTGGGTAGATCTCAAAGCAAGCTGCCTTGAGGGGCCCACGATCTTTCAAGCAGAGCCAATAAGAGCTCGGCGTTTTGATGTCACCACAACCTTCGCAAAAGAAGCAGAAAAACTTGCGCTCACGCATTGCTCGTACTCTTCATTCTCGCATATTAGGCGTCGCCGTACTGCTGTATCATTTTTCAATGAATTTCATGAGGTTTCACGCCTTCCGACCAGCAAAAATCTGATGACTGCTCGCTGGCTCTTGAATGGTGCTAACAGATGACAGCGCCACGGTTTTGTAGATGCTGCCTTTCTCATTAAGCACGCCACGCCACCTACTGGGCATGGGCAGGAGTTTGAAATGCCTACGGTGTTTCTGAAATACTGTCAACTTGTTGTTACTATTCTTAAAGGTACGTTTATACCAGGATGTAAGATAGACAGGTGGGGAAACGGCCCATAGAAGCCTACCGCAGCGCCGTGACCGGATTGTGTACTCGTCTGCTTGCGGGTACCCCCGAATTGCGACAGATGGCGCTGCGGCGAGAAGAAAAAATTTCGGAATCGGATTTGCATGGAACTTTATGAGAGAGTGCGCAAAATAAACCGAGAGCACGACAGTCCTCCACTGAAAATCCACGAGAAACCATCTCCGTCAGTTTAGCCAGTCGCCACCGGTCGCCCACCCGGAGTGAGAGTTGGCGGTGGTCACATAGATGGCGCCACAGAAAAAGAAAAACCCGAGGGGTACACAATCCGGTCGCTCATTTGGCTCTCGTTTCCCACCTGTCTATCTTACACCCTGGTTTATACTTCAACGTAACGTGGAAGGGCGCGGCGTAGCGCAGCGCACACTGATACTGATTGGTCGCAGATATCGAGTTCCTGGTCGCCGGCCAATGAAAGGCGCGCGTTCTGCGCTACGCTGCGTTCACTGCGCTCAACGTCGCAGTATAAACAGCCCGTAACACCCTAGTATAACGTTGGGTATTGCATTTGTGTTACGGTTTTTGTCTTAGTGTTTCGGTTACATATTTACAGATAATTAGTCATTACACGTCTTTTTGGTAGACATGCCTCTCCTACTTAAGCCAGATATTGGGGCCTGCCCTACTCTGAACTGAACAATAAATATATGAATTCATTTCCGAGGGGCAATTTGGATATATGTCATGTGCTCCTATCCGGACGCTGGTTAGGTTTTCGAGTGTAACCATTTTTGTGAGTTGTCAATTGTTGGAGGCGCTCTATAAGATTGCTATGATTGACCTGTCGCGTGCCCTGGGAAACCTAGACGTCCAGGCAATTTCTTAGAGCGTTTACCTATCGACGTATTTGTTTCAATAATTTTTCTGCACGTCAGTACGTGCATCCGGGAGCAATTAATGCGTGAAGCTAGCGGAATAGACATCTTTTTTTTTCCAATTAAAGTTGGGAGAGGGTGGTTATGTGCATTCCCGTATGGGTATGTTTGAGCTAAGGAGAGCTGAGAGAACGAAATTTATTTCCACCTCACGCAGCGGCAGGAAGGCTCCAAGTGCCATTGGTGTTCTGGGGGAGCTGCGCAACCTCTCAGGCCTCCTCCACGACTGAGTGGCGGAGGATCTCTGTAGAGGTAGCGCAAATCCTCTTGCGGACACCAATCGCACTTCGAGCTTCCGCCGCTTGGTGTCGTCTTTATGGGAAAAAATATGTCGTCTCTGTGGCTAGGTGGCGCCAGTCCCCGCCCGATTCAAGGAAAACAGCCGGCATTAATTCATTCATTCATGCATTCATTATACCGGTTTCCCTCTGCAACCCGTTACGAGATCCGGAACTCCCCAGACAAAGCTAGCTGCGCGCATGCGCAGTATCCTTGTCTTCGTTGCGGAACGGGTAACGGAGGAAGAAAGGCGGTGTACGGAAACTCCCTATTAAGGAACTTTAGTAGGTCGTTCCGATACCTCCGGTTAAGCTACCCGATGACGATATGATGCACGCGCAAGGGCGTCGATGGAGTATCGGGTATCACTATCGAGTCATCGGAACGATCTACCAAAACTCCTTTACATGTATTTGAGGGCGTTCTTGCGAATTCTGTGAGAATAAAGGACTGCACTCTGATGCCCCGTCTGGTGCGTAGATCGAGGCCCTCCCGCGAGGTCGTGAGGGCAGTCCGGGGTCGCGTCGAGGTCTACCTGGACGGAGGCGTGCGTCGGGGCACCGACATCGTCAAGGCGCTTGCCCTGGGAGCCAAGGCGGTCTTCGTCGCACGACCGGTTATCTGGGGACTGGCGTACAACATGCTTTGCATGCAAGGACAACACAACACATAAGCAAACGCAAATCCGTACAGGAAATGCAAACTAATATAAAGAACTCAAGCTAGATTTAATCTAACATAGAAAAAAGTCATCATTTGATAGTACACCAACCACAGACGGAAACAAAGTAGATTTACTCATAGATAGTTCATGCATAAAGGACCAAAGACTTATCCTAAATACTTCTAGGTACGAACGAAATTTCTTACATCTTTTAAAGCTATGGCCAACACGCTGCGATTGATAGTGGGGCCGCATTATATACATGTCTCTTTGTACCAGCGCTCGAATGGTAAATGCTGTGAAACAAGTTTAAACGAAGTATTTTTTTGCGAGTTTCGAGTAACTCCCTTTAAAGATACCTTTTTGTGCGTGTCTGGCGCTGAAATATATTGTATAGTTCCCGGTAACAAACCGGTAGCGCTGAGTTCTGCGAGTCTTTCTAGTTTTTTGTCGATGCTGTATGCACGTGACAAAATCATGATGTTAATCATGATGTCTAAATATTGATACTGGGAAGGAAGTTTAAAATAAATTAGAAGGGACTGAAAGAAAACTGAGCGACATTCCCTTCAATTTTAGCTTCAACTTTTTTCCGAGTCTTAGGATTTGGTCATTCATGATTAATGCGCACCATCTCAACTGCACTTTGACCATTTTTTTCGCTAATACAGGCTGTGTTTTCTCTGCATTACAGTTTGTTTCAAAAACGCCGTAAACGCTTCACTATTGCGGTCCGTTTAGGTCAGTTAAGTATACAACCAGGGAGCCATAACACAGAGGTCTAATTGTCACAATAAGCCGGATAATCAACTAAAAGTTGTTTACTGGCTTTTAGTTAGTAAAAATTAACATGTGGTTTTAATTAGAAACTTGCTGAGCGTCATCGAAGACCACCAAATCAGAAAATGTTAGAAAGTTTGTATTGCGTGGGAAGTGCGGGGGCGCGTCAGGCTATCACTCGTGCAGCCGGCGCGAGGCTGGCGGCGCAACCAGAGGCTAATCTTATGCATGGCACCACCGCTAAAACAAACGAGAAAAAAGCACCGAAAAAAAAGCATGAGGAAATTACAGAGGGGTAACGTACCGGCGTCTGTACCGTGCCGGTTTGCCTTTTCAAGCCAGCTAATACATTCTTTTTTTACTTCGTACGTAAGACTACCAAAGCTGATGGCGCCGCCAGCGCTTGTCTGGCAGCTCATTTGGGTACTCCCTCGCGCGAGTAAGTTTTACAGTGTTGTACACACAAAAAATGCATCTAATAAAACGGCACGACACGAAGTTTTCATGTTAAGTTGACATAGCTGAAGGGCTCTACCTGACGACTTCTCCCACCAGATTCGTGGAGGCGGGAAACCTTCCGCTTGGCAGTCCACCACCACGTTTTCTCCAACGACGCGACTTCTCCTTCGGAGCAACTTTCCATCTTGGCGGCACTGACGGAGGGGAAAGGGGGGGGGCAAATGCAACAGTGCATACATGAGCGAGAGTAGCTGAAAAGGTTACTTCAAAACATATTCACGGGAAGATAAACACCATGCGTGATTGGCCTTTTCGATAAATTGACGAAAAAGTTGGCACTTTTACAGTTTCAATACACCGTATGGGAGTGGCGCCAGAAGCCCACCCTGGTGGACGAGTCTTCGAGTTCTTTCTATAATGGCTTATAATGCGTGGCTTTTCACTACGCGCGTGGGAACGTTTTAAAAACGTAATAATTTAGAGCTAAATTAAGTTAACCGAGCTGCACCGTGAAAGTTATTCCGCTCTCCATCAGAGATGAGTATTGGATACGTGTATTTCATATGTTACATAACAGCAGCTCAGATTTTACTGCTTTATGCAGAAACTCAATATGGGTGAAGGTTTAAGCTGCAAGACATAACTAAGGAGGCTTGCAAAATGGAATGGTTTTAAGGTGATTTAAATCAGATTAAACAATAATATCCTCTTAATAAAAAAAAACTTTCCAGCATCAAAAATCGCAGATCATAGAGATGTAGACTTTCGTGTTTTAGGTGTACAGCTGGTTTCGCGAAAATTGAAGACAGATAACTTAAAGAGTATATTTATTAAAATGACCATTTACTAAAGATGCTTGAGTGCAGGTAAAATAGCTTTTAGTCTTGGTAAATATCATGTTTTTTTTCTGAAAACTGTCAAACTTTTGCGAAGAAATCGCCATTTTTCCGAATATTTGCATACTTGGGAAATTACAAATGTCGCAGTTTGATTTGAAAAATAAAAACGGATTTAATTTTCACGAGTATCAATATAATTATATATATTTAAATTATATACACTACTGTTGCGTACCTTGCACAGTGAGCAAGCTCGAGACACGAACGTGTTTTTAGCTCTAGGTATAGAAAACGTGAAGAGAGAGAAAGAGAGAGAGATTTTTAGGGGTTTATAGCGCAAAAGCTCCGAGGCCATCTGCACCAAACTAATATAAAGAATTGTTGTACTATAAGAAAGGTTTCACAAAGGTGTGACCAGAAAACTAGATTTGGTGTAAAATGTCAATACCACCAGTAAAGTATAGTACTCGTTCAAAAAGAGACTAGAACATTCTTTCCCACAAGGAGAGCAGGATGAAAATGGGATATGGTGTTGGAAAAATTAAGGAAAATGAATGCGTGCGCTTGGGGTGAACGCTGGGACACAACAACAAGATATGCAAAACAGTGAGCCTCTCGCCACTCTGATCGCAGTCTGGAGATCTTCCCGCCAAGGCAGATACCTATGAGTTATGAAAGAGTGTAACATTTTCAGACGGCACAGCAAGGTTTCATGAAGTCGGCTGTTGGACGAAGAGCTTTGGCAAACTCCCAAATTAGGTTTGGAAACATGTAGCTTATTTTCGCACTATATGTCCCATTACAACAGATAACAACGAAGAATCGGGACCTCACCAAAGGCTATATATCTTGATAGGGTAAACAGGACAGCGATTGGGGAAGGTTACCTGCAGACCCTCCAAGCTTGTCGACTTCCTCGTTTACAAAAATGCCGACGTAACTGAGAGCCAAAACATTTTTTGTTTTGACCACTCTCAAAAACAGAGTTAATTTTGTATCAAATTCGTGGTACAAAATTATTTTTAGTATCTTTAAGGGAGCAAACTGCAAGACTCACACTTTGAGAGTCAAGAAAGAGAACCGATCACAGTATTTTCCTATTGATAATGTATTCAATCGCCGTTTATACTGCATAGAGCTCCGCAGTAACAAATGCTGGCAAAAGCAAAACGAGATAATTAGGCACAAATATACTACTTGACACGATAGTTTGGCGAGTGTAGACGTTTTGTGAGCACATGTGCATGCACATGTAGGGTGTTGTGACGAAGATCCAGGCTCAGCGGTTTTAGCACGATTGTCTCGCTATTTTTGGCACAATGTGTGTCTGGCTTAAGCCGTTAGGCTTTACAGAATATTCTATATTTTATTGTGAGCAGTCATGCTTAGTGTGCAATACGATGCTTTATTAAAGCATCGTATTGCACACTAAGCATGACTGCTCACAATAAAATATTGTATATTCTGTAAAGCCTAACGGCTTAAGCCAGACACACATTGTGCCAAAAATAGCGAGACAATCGTGCTAAAACCGCTGAGCCTGGATCTTCGTCACAACACCCTACATGTGCATGCACATGTGCTCACAAAACGTCTACACTCGCCAAACTATCGTGTCAAGTAGTATATTTGTGCCTAATTATCTCGTTTTGCTTTTGCCAGCATTTGTTACTGCGGAGCTCTATGCAGTATAAACGGCGATTGAATACATTATCAATAGGAAAATACTGTGATCGGTTCTCTTTCTTGACTCTCAAAGTGTGAGTCTTGCAGTTTGCTCCCTTAAAGATACTAAAAATAATTTTGTACCACGAATTTGATACAAAATTAACTCTGTGTTTTAGAGTGGTCAAAACAAAAAATGTTTTGGCTCTCAGTTACGTCGGCATTTTTGTAAACGAGGAAGTCGACAAGCTTGGAGGGTCTGCAGGTAACCTTCCCCAATCGCTGTCCTGTTTACCCTATCAAGATATATAGCCTTTGGTGAGGTCCCGATTCTTCGTTGTTATCTGTTGTAATGGACATATAGTGCGAAAATAAGCTACATGTTTCCAAACCTAATTTGGGAGTTTGCCAAAGCTCTTCGTCCAACAGCCGACTTCATGAAACCTCTGCTGTGCCGTCTGAAAATGTTACACTCTTTCATAACTCATAGGTATCTGCCTTGGCGGGAAGATCTCCAGACTGCGATCAGAGTGGCGAGAGGCTCACTGTTTTGCATATCTTGTTGTGTGCAACGTTCACCCCAAGCGCACGCATCATTTTCCTTAATTTTTCCAACACCATATCCCATTTCATCCTGCTCTCCTTGTGGGAAAGAATGTTCTAGTCTCTTTTTGCATAGTATTATACTTTACTGGTGGTATTGACATTTACACCAAATCTAGTTTTCTGGTCACACCTTTGTGAAACCTTTCTTATAGTACAACAATTCTTTATATTAGTTTGGTGCAATGGCCTCGGAGCTTTTGCGCTATAAACCCAAAAAATCTACATACATCTCTTTCTCTCTCTTCACGTTTTCTAGACCTAGAGCTAAAAACACGTTCGTGTCTCGAGCTTGCTCACTGTGCAAGGTACGCAACAGTAGTGTATATAATTTAAATATATATAATTATATTGATACTCGTGAAAATTAAATCCGTTTTTATTTTTCAAATCAAACTGCGACATTCGTAATTTCCCAAGTATGCAGATATTCGGAAAAATGGCGATTTCTTGGCAAAAGTTTGACAGTTTTCAGAAAAAAAACATGATATTTACCAAGACTACAAAGCTATTTTACCTGCACTCAAGCATCTTTAGTAAATGGTCATTTCAATAAATATACTCTTTAAGTTATCTGTCTTCAATTTTCGCGAAACCAGCTGTACACCTAAAACACGAAAGTCTACATCTCTATGATCTGCGATTTTTGATGCGGAAAGTTTTTTTTTATCAAGAGGATATTATTGTTTAATCTGATTTAAATCACCTTAAAACCATTCCATTTTGCAAGCCTCCGTAGTTATGTCTTGCAGCTTAAACCTCCACCCATATTGAGTTTCTGCATAAAGCAGTAAAGTCTGAGCTGCTGTTATGTAACATATGAAATACACGTATGCAATACTCATCTGTGATGGAGAGCGGAATAACCTTCACGGTGCAGCTCGGTGAACTTAATTTAGCTCTAAATTATGACGTTTTTAAAACGTTCCCACGCGCGTAGTGAAAAGCCACGCATTATAAGCCATTATAGAAAGAACTCGAAGACTCGTCCACCAGGGTGGGCTTCTAGCGCCACTCCCATACGGCGGATTGAAACTGTAAAAGTGCCAACTTTTTCGTCAATTTATCGAAAAGGCCAATCACGCATGGTGTTTATCTTCCCGTGAATATGTTTTGAAGTAACCTTTTCAGCTACTGTCGCTCCTGTATGCACTGTTGCATTTGCCCCCCCCCTTCCCCTCCGTCAGTGCCGCCAAGATGGAAAGTTGCTCCGAAGGAGAAGTCGGCGGTCGTCGGAGAAAACGTGTTGATGGACTGCCAAGCGGAAGGTTTCCCGCCTCCACGAATCTGGTGGGAGAGGTCGTCGGGTAGAGCCCTTCAGCTATGTCAACTTACGGAAACTTCGTGTCGTGCCGTTTTATTAGATGCATTTTCTGTGTGTACAACGCACTGTAAAACTTACTCGCGCGAGGGAGCGTTCAAATGAGCCGCCAGACCAAGCCGCTTGGCGGCGCCATCGCTTTGGTAGTCTTGCCGCAAGTAAAGAATGTATTAGCTGGCTTGAAAAGGCAAACCGGCACGGTACAGACGCCGGTACGTTACCCTCTGTAATTTCTCATGTTTTTTTCGGTGCTTTATTCTCGTTTGTTTTAGCGGTGCAAAAGCAAAGGTGACAAGACTAGCCTCTGGTTTTTCGCGCCGCCAGCCTCGCGCCGGCTGCACAGTGATAGCCTGGACGCGCCCGCGCCTCACGCAATACAAACGTTTCTAACATTTTCTGATTTGGTGGTCTTCGATGACGCTCAGCAAGTTTCTAATTAAAACCGATGTTAATTTTACTGCTAAAGCCAGTAAACAACCTTTAGTTGATTATCCGGCTTATTGTGACAATTAGACCTCTGTGTTATGGCTCCCTGGTTGTATACTTAACTGACCTAAACGGACCGCAATAGTGAAGCGTTTACGGCGTTTTGAAACAAAACTGTAATGCAGAGAAAACAACAGCCTGTATTAGCGAAAAAAATGGTCAAAGTGCAGTTGGGATGGTGCGCATTAATCATGACGTTCCAAATCCTAAGACTCGGAAAAAAGTTGAAGCTAAAATTGAAGGAATGTCGATCAGTTTTCTTCAGTCGTCTAATTTATTTGTAAACTTCCTTCCCAGTATCAATATTTAGACATCATGATTAACATCATGATTTTGTCGCGTGCATACGCGCATTGTAAAACTAGAAGCTGCAGAACTCAGCCGCTCGTTTGTTACCGGGAACTATACAATATATTTCAGCGCGACACGCACAAGAGGTATCTTTAAAGGGAGTTACTCGAAACTCGTAAAAAAAGACTTCGTTTAAACTTGTTTCGCTGGCATTTACCATTCGACAGTTGGCATGCAAGACATGTATACGACCCCACTATCAATCGCAGCGTAGTTGGCCATAGTTTAAAGATGCAAGAAATTTCGTTCAGAACAGAAGTATTTAGGATGTCTTTGGTCTTTTTATGCATGAACTATCTATGAGTGGAATTCATTGTTTCCGTCTGTGGTTTGTGTACTATCAAATGATGACTTTTTTCTATGTTAGATTAAATCTAGCTTGAGTTCTTTATATTAGCTTGCATTTCCTTGCATGATTTATAAGCTCTGTTTATGTGTTGTGTTTATAAGCTTCCTTTTCCTTTATGGTTTATAAGGTTTATGTGTTTGAATGATTCATCTGCCGTGGAGCAGAGGTATGACTGACATTGGATGCTTTTTTTGTATGTATATCCCCCCCCCCCCCACCCCACTGTATTGCCTGATTTGGCACTGTGGGTATTGCATAAATAAATACCACCCGGTACATTGTCCGGGTCCTATACCAAACTTCAATGATAGTTTCTTTTCTATGCACTCCTTACCGAAGCATAGAAATAGTGTGAACAGAAGTATGAAGATATCAAGAGTGAAGACCTCGGTTGGTCTGAACAAACATAAGGTCTCCTCTTATCTTCTCTTTCTGGCTTTTCTCTTGCGTTCCAGGATCGAGGCCCTCTGAGTACAAGGTGATCATCAGCAACTCCCATATTCACGCCCTCGAAAATGGCTCCCTAATGGTGCGTGAAGCGGAGCGCAACGACACGGGTTTCTATCTGTGCCAAGCGAGCAACGGCGTGGGTTCGGGAATCAGCAAAGTCATCGAACTGAAAGTTCATGGTAAGCGAACTCTCCCTGCCATGGTGTTTATATTCAAGAAGATGAAACCATTTCCGAATATAACAAGTACATATATAACCCACGTAGGCATGAAAAACAATTGGGAAGGTCATAAATATGTCGTGTCGTTTGCAATATAAATGATCGACTCGCACATGCATTTGCTTTGGAACGTGATATGCAATTTGTCTGTCTGCTTCTTTAGAGGCATGTTTCGTAATACTGTGTTCGAATGCAGGTTTTGCCTAGTAAATTTATATTCTATATTGTTTTTAATGTTTTGGCATTAGAACTGCTCGCCGGACAGAAAACACGGCGGCGTCTTTCGTCTGTCCACGCCGGGGAAACAAAAAGAAGGAGGCGGAGAGGGTGACGCGTGGGCCGCTCGCATCGGTCTGAAGCGCCGACGTCAGCACGCGTCAACCTCTCTCCTCAGGTGCTTACAAACTGACAGACACCGCCGGGTTTTTCGTCAAAACGAGCGCCTTTCGGTTTCTGTCGAAGTCACGCTGCACAGCTGGCGCGGAGACAGAGAGGAGGAGGCGCCGCGCGGCACCTTCCAGATAACAAAGCCGTCAGTGTTGAATGAGATTGGCGACATCAGAGCAGGCCAACGCTGGTTACGCTGCCAGTTCTGGCGAGTGCCGTCGTCAGCGCTCGGCTTCGAGTCAGGTGTGGGCCGAGCGTTGACGCAATCGTCGTGTCCGATCTCTGCCCAGCGTTGACTGCCTTCTTTTCTTATGATGCCACGTCATTTTCAGCACTACGGCT
Organism: Ixodes ricinus; assembly: GCA_037355805.1. Lineage (NCBI taxonomy): Eukaryota > Metazoa > Arthropoda > Arachnida > Ixodida > Ixodidae > Ixodes > Ixodes ricinus. Next base: position 42,936 of record JAZHYW010043037.1, read on the forward strand.
TTGTTATCTCAGGGAGGTGTTGCAGCCGCGGCGCGGTGGAATGCGGGCGTGCTCAGCTCGCCGCTTTGCCGCCGCCGGTTCGTTCTTCAGCTCTGGATTTTCGTAGTAGAAAATTGGTGCGTTGGCTGGGATGTCTGTGTATAATTAAAACGATAGGTCTGGTTACCTGCACGAGTGATACCAATGCGGTTCTTTCCACGAGTGATATGGTCTGGTTCAGGGTATGCCCCTCCTCTTCCTCAGTGCCCCGTCTCCTCCTCTCCTGCTCCTCCTCCCTTTCCTTCTCCTCCTTCTCCCTCTCCTCCTCTTCCTCTTAACTCTCCTCTTCCTCCTCCTCTTCCTTCCCTCCTCTCCTCCTCCTCTCCCCCTTTTACGGAATTTGTTCATCAGTGGCGTTGACGCGAAGTCATGCATTTGACATCACTTTCCTCCGTTAAACTTAGGAGGGGGAAACTGATATGGTGTTGAGGTCACGTGACGTCAATTTACCCTTTAGATTTTAGCGGGGAGCGTTCGCCGGCTGACATTTATCGGGAAATGATCAAATGCAGCTTCGCCGCTAAATTTTAGTGTATTGGAAAAACTGACGTCGGCGTGACCAACACCAACTCGAATTTACGCCGCTAAATGTAGCGGAAGCGCGGCTAAACGCCTGGCATAGGCCGGCGGCTGACGCCGCGAGGCGCGGAAACAGGCGCCTAAGAGCTGCGCTCCCTAAAAATGTCTATCATTCTGTACATGCGGCCTACACGAAGGTCCCCTCAGTTGCTTCGGAGGGGATAAGAAATCGGTAGGAGGGGCATAAAAGAGAAAGAAGCAACGCTGCTCGCTCGAGGCCTTATTATCTCCAAAAATCACTTACGCTACACCGTACTGCCATTGGTCTTGAGCAAAGCGGTTCGGCAAAAAAGTCCCGATGGTATCGATAAGAAGAGCATACAAAAGTACGCGTGGAGGCGTCCCGAGAGGACAGCGACCGACAAATTACTAAAGTTAGGGGTCCACAACACGATAGATGAGCCTTCACGAAGCACACCTCGAGGCTCAGCTAAAGAGGTTGGCGTGCACGAAGAACGGGGCGTGGCTCATGGACAAACTCGGGATGGCGGTTCCGGGAGGAACGCATGCGGGTACTGTCCCCGACCATGAGCTGTCAGCAGAAATACGGAAGAAAATACTGGTGAGTCGTATCCCGAGGAATATGCAACCAGGAAAGGACGACGGCAGAAGAAAGGCCAGATACTAGAGGCCCTGTCTAAGACATGGGGTCACAAGAGGGAACGCTATATGTTGACTGTGGCGGCCCAGTAAACAGAGTCGCCACATCGCCGTGGCTAACGCCCAGGGTCGGGTATTAAGATTAGCTTCGGTCAGAGTAGAGTCGGCTGGAGCAGGCTCAGGAAGCGGCGATTGCGTTGGCGGTCGTTTGCAAAGCCAGGGCGACTGTCATCTCTGACTCCCAGAAAGCATGTGGAAATTTGGCTCGCGGGATGGTGCGTGCGCCGTCGCTGATAGAATACTTAGTAAGACCGGAAGTGCAGGTGCATCTGATCTGGTCCCCTGGCCACACGGGTAACACTGGGAATGAGGCAGCAAATGCTGCGGCCCGAGGCTGTATTCTCCAGACTCGTCCCAGTCGAGGGTGGTCAAGTGGACGCGGACCTCTCGTTTGACGAGGCACTCAAAAGCGAAGAAACTCGACAGGCGCGTAGTCCCTGGCCCGTGCGGGGGGCTTGGGAAAGAAGAAGAATGGACTTGGTAGAAGGCTCCAGACGGGCACTCTTGTGACCCCTGCCAAGTTGCACCAGTGGTACCCTGAGCGGTACACTACAGGAGCCTGCCCCTTCTGTGCTGACCCCTGGGCGAACGTGCATCACGTTACTTGGAGGTGTAAGAAGATCCCTGGACTGGCTCTACTGGTGGAGCCTTCTACTCAAGAGTGGGAAGCAGGGCTGCTGAGTGACGTCATCGATGTGCAAAAGCTGCTGGTGACCCGCGCGCTGCATGCCCAAGCCGCAATTGGAGCCCCTGGAATCAGGGCATACACCCACTCTCTATCTCTTTAGCTCCCCCTTCCCTTCCTAATCTTTCCTGTTATGTCCAGTAAACGTTTTCAACAACAACAACCTCAATTACAGTTCATAATGCACGTTTCGTCATTATTATAGGGTGAAGAAATTGAGTAAATGTGTAGTGAGGAATTGTAGTCAAAATTATCTACATAATTCACCTTGAAATTGCAGATGCGCGGGTGAATCCTTGCAATTCTATAGTCAGCTTAAGCTTAAGCAACGCGAGGTGTGGACAACCCAAGCATCTCATTATCGCTGCGTTGCCGGTGAGAGCGCGACATAAGCCGATAAGAATGCCGAAAAACCATTCACGAAGCAAGAAGCGTGACCACGATTGGCCGCGCCCTACGTTTCTTGAGCTATCAGTGACTATGCGGCGAGCAAGACCTCTGCTTCTTGCACAGGGGTTCTGATGACGTCAGAACGGCGCCGAGTTCTGATTGGCTTTGATTGTAGAATAGTTGGCAGACCTCAGAGCAAGCCGCCTTGAGGTCTACCCACTATCCTTCAATCAGAGCCAATCAGAGCTCAGCGTTCTGACGTCACCACAAGCCTTGCAAAGAAGCAGACGAACTTGCGCTCCGCATAGCATCCCAAACACATGCACACTTGTTTGCGCATGTGCTAATTTCTGAAACATTACACACAAGGAGTGCGTTTTTTAACAATATTGTTACCTTCAAAATTAAGAATGTTTGCTCGAGCGTTCTTATTTGTTTTTGTTTACCTAACATCCTTGTGAAAGTTTTGTAATATTTTGTGATTCCAGTGTCGGCTCACTTCAAGAATGCTTTCAACTCGAAGACACTTCGAAAAGGAGACACGGCGCACATCAAATGTGAAGTTGTCGGAGAGAAACCCCTGACCATCGCGTGGAGCAAAAATGGTCAACCGTTTTCGTCGACAATCGATCAAAGGTGCTTCCTTCTTTTTCAGTTTAAAAACAAACATGCTGGCGTATTGTATTGATGAAGGTTTTCCACTTATAGACAACATTTCCAAAACAATCTTGAAGTAGCGATGATGAGAGGTTGGAAACCTTATCGAAATCAACTAAAATATGTAAATATAGTCTGGAATTCGGCCCTATTATCACAAAATAAACATAGAAGACTTTCAAACTAGAAACACCCGCCTGATAAGTGGTAACTATCAAATGACTGTTACAATTTTAAAACTGAACGTGTTCTTTTTCCTTTTCGGAGAAGTCGAAACATTGCAAGATTGTATCTATTTCTTGGTAAAGAACTTTTGTAATCAATTTGTAAAAGTGAAAATATTCTCAGTTAGGTTACATGACACACATAAGGTGCCCTCTTTTTCTTCTTTGTTTAACACATTCTTAATTTGTGAAAAGATGTTTAGGTAAATATGTACAATTTGCCACGAATTAGTGACTTGACAGTAAATCTGCTATTTGTGCATTTGTGAGGACTGACATTGCGGTCTCTATACTCCACTCCCTGCTTCGAATCGCTATTTGACTTTTTTTCGGTGTCTTACTTTTATATATATATATATATATATATATATATATATATATATATATATATATATATATATATAGTATATATATATATATATATATATATATATATCAGCGTGCTGCGTGCGTGCGTTATAAGAACGTTTTCGATTATTTAATTCAACTGCGAGCTAAAGGCATCGAGCTCACATATAAACTTTATTTCCGCACATATTCAATTTGTTCCTTTCTCCCCGACGTATTGAAGGCCTCGACAGAAAAAAAATAATTAAATGCAAACTGAGGTTTGTTAATTTAAACTTGTTTTGTCAAAGCATTCACGTGAAAGCTCTTCTCTAGCTAGGTTCTTCAACAAGCAGGCTCTTGTGTTATTCTTGTTCAAGGTACGACATCAAGTCGACAGAGTCCGAGGAAAGCCTGCTGTCTCAGCTCGAGATCCACGCCGTGGACAGGAGGGACTCGGCGCTGTTTTCTTGCCTCGGGACCAACAAGTACGGCCAAGACGAAACAAGAACTCAGCTCATTGTTCAAGGTACGCTCGGTAGACCAGTGATATAAACAAACATTTAATTGTCTTGGCGAAATAATTTGCCATCACCAACCGAATTCAACTTAAAAAAGCCTAAAATGGGTTGCATTTGTTTATAGTACCTGTTAACAACTCCTAGATAACGCTCATCTTTTTAACAAGCTGAAATATAACTACATATATATCTGCTGTCTCTGCTTTTTCACCATTTTGTTTCCAAATATATAGCTGGAAAAGTTTTATCAGCATGATCAGCATCAACACTACCATAAGAGTTTCCTGGTTTTGTTTTGTACGTTTCGCGGCATGTGAACACGCTTAAGGGATGGTAGGGTAAACCAACCAGAAATCGATTTTTTCAGTTCTAGTGTCATAAAAGTATATGCAGTCATAGGAACAAAAACCTGGTGGCCGCGATGAGCGAACGAGCGCCAAAAGCCATTTAAATATGGCGCCAAAATTTGCGCCTCCTGGTATTTAAAATGGATGGATGCGCGTCTTTGTTTATATTATTTCTATTAATACCTTTAAGGCCCGACCATATGAAAAGTGAGGAACGACGCAGAAGAGAGAGGAACACAATGGAAGGCTTTGGAAATAATAAATAGAAAGCCGAAAAATGACATGTATACTGCTGGATCTTTTTGAGCCTTTGTGACAAATGCAAAAATAAAATTGTTTTTCTCAAAACGATTTTTACACTTTTTGAACTTTGATGTACGTTTACTAAGAAACTTTTTATCGAATTGCACTAAACACATTAAAGCTTATATTAAAATAGCTTGTCACCGGTTTGAACCTAAAAGTTTCGAAAAATACTTACATTATAATGTTTCAACAAAATTAAATAAAACGTTCACCCCATGAAAAGAAAAACACAATATTTTTTTTCCTTGCATGCTGCATCTTCAAGTTTATGTTTCCTAGATTCAGTTTCAAGCCAGTCGTATGTAAAATATACGTGTCAAAATAAATAGGCAGCATGACTTCTGTTGTGAAGAAAAGGTATAGGTATTAGAAACTGGAACTCAGCCTAAGATAATACACTCAGTTACAAAAAATGTTTCAAAGACGGTTTTGCGAAAAATCAGGCAGAATGATAATTCCAAGGGTAAGCTATACCATTTAGCACAGTAATCCTTTTATAAAAAAAATGCAGTAGTTTTAAAGATACGAAATTAAAACCAAGATGACCCGTTCGACTCCTACCTATCCCTCCTTAAAGGGGCGCTGCAATCATAACTAAGCGTCTACCTTATTTGCGGTTTCCACTGTCTCTTGAGGTTCGGGGCAAGCTTTCAGCGGGCACAGAGAGAGTAACTAAATATCAGTGCGCCGTGTCTTAACCGGACGACGCGGGAAACCCTCCTCCACATACGAGGGCGACCGCGCCGCTGAAAGCGCGCGATATGTGACGTCTTAGGTCCTGGCCTTACTACTGGTCAGAGCGGCTAAAAGCTTTTTTTTTTTTAGTCGAGATACAAAACATAAATGTCGCGAACCGTTTCAATTATGTATGAAAGCCGTTTTTGTTCGCTATTTTAGATCAGGAAAGAAACAAATGCAGTTTATAAAGTATGGAAACAAGAAAATGACCCGTCGACATGCCTGCCAACTAAGCGGCGGAAAAAGCGGCGCATGCTCAGAAAGGGCTAGTGGGATGAGACACCGACGAACGGCGAGCGCAGAAACGTGCTGGGTGTACGCGGCGGCGCTGCGGTCGTATAGCGGCTCAGGTGATACGACCGGTTCCGAGCGTTCCGGAGGCCTTCGGCGCGGGCCTTGCTGCCGATTTGCCCATTTGGCGGTATGGCAGCGCGAAGTGACTCCCGTTCTGAACTGATCTTTACCCAATGTTTTGCTGTCGTTTGAGGCCAATGAAGTGTTATACCGAAATAGTCTTTAATCGCGCAGCAACTGCAATGCGAGCCGCCCTGGCCGCCCGCTTCATACAGCCTATCCAACACGTGCTTTAGTGGCGCCCTTCCGAGCCGTCGACATGGAGTGCGGCAGCCGTGAACGCTCGATGGGCTCACTCCTCAGTTCACGGTCATGCTCAATGCCAGGACCTCACGTACGTCATGAAGGAGGTTACTTTTTTGCTTGTTTTTGTAATTCTAATATTGCGTGTAACTTCTAAAATAACGCGAAATTTGAGAAAAGAGAAAGTTTCATTAAGTTACTACGTTCAGTGCGCTCAAGTTTAGGTACATATTAAAAACCAGTCAAAAAGTTGCTGCAGCCCTTCTAGGTTCAAAAGCCATTATTGCCCAGTGAGAGTCTGAAACTGTGCAACTGAATTTCTAGAAATTGTTGTTTTCCTGGCTTCCCATTTGCCTCAGTTCTTGAAACAGTTGTAAAATACAATTTGCACTGCATTGTCGAATGTATGCCTAAAAATGCATGACTGGTGAAAACAATAAATGTACAACACGAGGTATTTTAGCCAGAATTTTCTCTATCAACTGTACTCATTTAAGCTCAACTTTCATAATTGAAGGAAATTTTTGATAAATTAACCGAAGAAAGCTTCGATGGAAGGGATTAGCTCCTCGCGACTCACACCCCGAATGCAAAGTGCGGAGCAAATAAATTATGAATTCAAGGTTTTATTAGTATAACGCTTCTCAAAGTAGTCGGATTCATTTATTATATTACGGTTTCTAGTATGTCAGGAGCACACAGTTTCATGACCACAAATGAACATATTACATATAATGAACTGAATATGAGCAGTGATGCTTTGATTATCAATATGTAAGTATGATATGAAGAGTTATTACAGAATCATATTAGCACCAATTTATAACAAAAGCACCTATTTGCAACAAGGTGCGCGAACACCACTACATAATCATTATTCTATAAAAACCATTAACACTCTAGCTGTAAAATAATTACAGTCATCTGATGTTCCCAAGTTTGGGGCTGGCTTGTTTCATTCAATGATTTAGGGTATAAGGAGCAATTATTTGAATGCTTTAGGTTTTCAGATAATCGGTCGAACTTCACACAGTTTTTTGATGTGATCCAATCACTGACAGTCTAATATCTAATCACTAACATCTTACCATCGATGCACAGCCGCACATTAGCCGATAAGAACGCCAAGATCGATTCACGATGCGAGAGGCGTGAACATAATAAACCATGCCTTGCGGGCTTTCTTTTTTTAACAGGAAGTGATTGCTGACGAAGTTGTGAGCCAGCGAGACATGTATATGATCTTAGTACTAATCATAACATCTAAAGCAACTCCACAATCTACCAGTTTTCAAAAGAGTGCACACTCCAGTAACTGCTGCGTCAATAATCCGATGCCACTGTATTTGTAGAAAGCACTTCGAGTGTGCACTGAACGGGAGTTCTGCTTCAGCGTTCTCCGATTCTGCTCGACTCGAGTGCCGATGTCAGCGCTCGCCGCGTACTAGAGACCTCCAAACACACTGTTCGTGCAGAAAGGGGTGCCCGAAGTATGACATCGTTCAGCTTTGCTTTTTAGATTTTTTGAACGGGATCTATTGATTTCTTTTTTTTAAGTTTCTTAGGTTAGGTTTACAGCAATCTTTAAAAATCAGGTTTGATGTAGCTTGGTATCAGATGCCGGCATATTTTGGGCAAACGCTTCAAGCGTCGTACATTAGACAAGAGCGCTACGCCACCATCCGGCGCGTACTCGGGTCCAAATTTATTTGGCACGAGCGCTGACGTCAGCGCTCGGTTCTTGTTAGGGTCCAATCACACGGTTCGCGCAGAAAGCGCTGCCCAAAATATGGCGGCCTCCAGTGTTGCCTCATAAACATTTGAATATCATACACTGCTTTTTTTTCTGATAAGTTAGGAGAGGAGCACACTTTAAAAAAAAAACGGGTTTTATGTAGCCTGGTAATAAAATGTACATGTGGTTTTGCCTTCGTGTTCGTCGTATCAATTAGGGCGAACTCCATATGCAAAGCGTCGTCATTAGCTGCGCTATCTGCTCGCTCCACGAACGAGGACCGCGCGTAATTGCAGAACCTCCGGGAGCGCCGTTCAACGTCCGGACGTCGGGAATCACCAGCCGGTCCATGTCCGTCTCCTGGGATCAGCCGTACACCGGAAACAGCCCCATCTCGGCGTACAAAGTGCAAGTCAAAACGTCCAATGGTAAATACAAAAAAAAATAATATATATATATATATAATTGATATTTTTAATGAAGCCGTTTCGGCATTAAGCAGTTGTGTTATATATATACCATAGTTTGAATTCGTAAATAGTTTATGAAGTGGAACGGTTATTCTGTCGGTCTATCGATCAGGATCGATTGGAGCGTGGCGGTTGTTGTTTGAAAGCTACGTGTGTGACAACCGTAAAATAAAACACGGAAAATGCTTGGTAATTTTACAGGCCTTATATGTCGTGTTGGTATTTTTTTTAACATTTTATGCTCTAAAGTGTGGGGAAACAGACGGACATTACAACAAGAATCTCCAAAAGATTCGTGTTGTTATGTCCTTTGGTTTGGCCACTTTCAGGGTTAAAAAATGCCAGTTCTTAACTAGCTCACCTGCACCCTGTGGTGTCCTCGGTGGACCCGGCAGGTCGGGAATGTGCGAATGAACGCTGCGGTGGCCGGTACGAGACTGCTTTTATTGTTGAGTAAAAAAGGCGCGAAAGGAGACAGGAAACATAAAATAAAAGAAGAGGGAGTACTAATAAAATCATCAGTGAGGATACAACATTTTCCCACCTCCCATTTTAAAAAATTCAGTGTAATACAAAACAAGGTTAAAGAAGAGAAATGAATGTATAGCAGAAGAGAAAGACGAAAGACGATAACTAAACATATAAATATAATGAAGGAAAAAGATTACAAATAAAGAGATAACTACGGTTCATGCCAGAGTCGCACAGTCGTTCATAAAAGTGTTGAACATCGGAAGCACGCCGTTAATGCAATCATTCATAACGCAGTTCAACTTGTTTAGCTGGTCATCATCATAGCCGAAACGCTCCGGTGTTCGTCGTTTCCGGCGGGGTCGCTCTGACCTTTTTCCGAGAGCGTCCAGCCTGGGCGGCGTAAATGGCGCAGCTGCCGATGCCGCCCTGCAGGACGCAGGGGTGACTCCACCAGTGATCCGCCAGGTATAGGATGTGGCAGCGGAGGTGACTCCGCTGGTGGCCCGCTTTGAGCCGGTGATCTTGGCTGATTATGTCGGCGTGAAGACCTAGATGGTGGTTGCCAGCTGTAGTGGTCAGACCCCGTGTCAGCTCTTCCAACCATCATTCGGACATCTGAAGCTTGATTAGTGATAGGGCCGGAAGACAGAGGCTGCGGAACAGCGGCGGACTCGTAAGCATTTCAAACTCGCCCATCTTCAGGCCTGAATGCCCAGCGATCCACACGTTCTAATATTCGAGGAGGGCTGCTGAACGCCGTCGACACTTTTCAAATGTGGCCTGGCTGTTTCACTCGAACCAGCTCTCCACCCTTGAACTTCGGAGTTTTTTGCTCCTCTTCTCTTGTCTTTATACATTATGCTCTTCTCTATTTGTTGGACTCGCTGTCAAAGTCGCTGAACGTCTTTGAAGGGGTTGCGAAGGAATTGGGACGACGGCAGCCCTAAGATATTTAGTTGAGTCCCGGGCTTGCAACCATGGAAAAGCAGTGCGGGGAGAGTCCCGTTGTGGCATAAGGCTTGCGCCTGTAGATGCCGAGGTAGTCCACCGCCGCTGATCTAGTTTTTCGTCTTTCTCCAGATGCACACTGGATGAAACCCTTAAGTGTTCTATTAAATCGTTCAACTTGCCCGTTGGCGTGCGGGTGATATATGAAAATCAAGTGGTTCTTGGTTCCACGAAATCCTAGAAAGTCTTTGAACTGTTTGGGAATAAACTGTGGGCCGTTGTCGGTAACTATGCTTTCTGCGAAACCCTCTCTAAGGAATACCAGATGAAAAAACTCTGCGACTCTTGTTATTCTGACGTCGGCACAGAATTGTACTTCGGGCCATCTGGAAAAGTAGTCGACTAGAGTTATGGTTTAGAGGCATGATGGCTCTGCACTCTCGAAAGGTCCCACAATGTCCATTCCAACCTTAGATCAGGGTCCACCGGGGTAAGATACTGGTTTAAGTGGAGTCGCGAAGGCCTTCGCGCTTTTGTCAGATGCCTGACAGATGCTACAGGCGTGTATGGACTGCTCCACTTGATCGCTTATCTTTGGCCACCAGTAGAGTTCGCGGAGTCTCGTGCGGGTCGTGCCGATACCAGGATGCCGCTCATGCGCCTTGATAATGAAAGGACCTTGAAGCTCTCGGGGTATCACAAATATTTCATCGCGCAGAGGATTCGTCGTCAACGGCAAGATCGTCCTTGAGGTAGTAGAATGATATTACGTCAGATAACAAGGTTCGTCTTGGAGGCCACGCAGACGTAACAAAGGACATGACACTCGACAAGACTGTATTCTTAGCTGTGGCCTCTTATAGTTGAAGCTTTGTTATACATTCGTTGTGCAATGCGACGTAAAAGTTTATCTCTTTCTCAAATTCAATATCTCCCTCATCTTCCGGCTGAGGAAGGCGAGAAAGAGCGTCACCGACTTGGTTTTCGGCTCCGCGAATGAATTTGGCTTCAAAGTTGTAGCTAAGAAGGCATGTCGACCATCTTGTTATTCGTAGTGGTCGATGGCCTGTTCCACGTGTTGCGAACAGCGTCACTAAGGTCTGGTTGTTAGTTTGAAGCTTGAAACGCCGGCCCCACAGGTAGTTGTGCCACCGTTCGCAAGCCCAAAGTCACGCGAGCGCTTCTCTTTCGCCCACTTAGTATTTTCGCTCTGCAGTTGATAGCGTGCGAGAGGCGAAAGCGACTTTTTTGGTGCCTTCCCATTGCTCTGCTGAAGTACGGCGCCGAGTCCGTACCCAGATGCTTTCGTCAAGGCGATTATGGGAAGGTTAGGATAAAACATCTTCAAAATCTGTGCTAACGACAGCAGATTTTTGATCTTCTTGAAGCGGGTGTTCGCATCGGTATCCCATATAAAAGGAATGTCCTTCCGCAATAACTTGCACAGGGGCTTGGCTGCTGCTGCAAGACGAGGGACAAAACGGCTATAGTATTCTACAATCCCTAGGAATGATCTTAGTTTTGTAATATCCGTCGGGATAGGAGTCGCTTTGATGACGTCCAGTTTTTTTTAAGTGGAGCAATTGCTTCTCCGTTGATGTGATGGCCCAGAAAAAAAGTTCGGGCACATTAAAAACACATTTGTGTTTTAGTTTCAGTCCAGCCTGAGCGATACGCTGCAAAACATGGCGCAGTCGCTCTAAATGCTCGTCTCTCGACTTTCCAAAGACCATGACGTCAACGGGATAGAACAGAACTCCTTTACATCCTTCTAGAATTTCTGCCACCATCTCTTGGAATATTGCTGGTGCGGACGCGTGGCCGAAACAAACACGCTTGAAGCGGAATAGGCTTTCGTGTGTTATAAACGCTGTTAAGTCTCGACTCGATGAAGAGTTACTTGGTGGTATGCTTTCGCCAAGTTCAATTTCCAGAAGTGCTTTGCCCCGTGTAATGCGTTCAAAAGCTCCTCGATTTGAGGCAAACAATAGGTGTCAATAACGACCGCCTTGTTAGCTTCCCTGAGGTCTATACACATCCGGATTGAAATATCTTTCTTTTAAACTACAACAATAGGTGAAACCCATTCGGATGCATTCCTGCGTTCAATTACTCCTGCTGCTTCAAGGGCTCTTATTTTCTTCCGTGGCAGGTGTCTGTACCATTAATGGAATGCGACGCATTTTGCGCTGCACGGGCCGCACTGAGATCAGGATCTTCACCCTGTGAGTGTAGCCTTTGACATGGCCCAGCTCAGGGGGAAAAGATGACCGAAGTCATTCAAAGATGTCGGGAGACCCGGTCGAGTCGGCGAAAGTTTCATCGTGTCGGTATCAGAAGCTACCGGCGTCAAAACGTCCGAAGAAAACGAAGCCTCTTCAGGTCGCAGGCGGGACCTCCATGCAGGTTCTATTGCTTCTGATGACTCGTCCCCCTCTGAGACTTGTGTAGGCGGTGTTGAATGCAGCGTCGACGGCTCCTCGTGCTGTTGAGAAGTGCTCGTAAGCGGTGACCCGAAGAGGATGAGTCTATGTCCATGCCGGTCTCGAAACTATTTGGCTAGGTTTCTACTCATTCATCGGTCTCCGTGTACAAACAGCTCAAGGTGAACCCTTGAATTTGTAGATCCAAAATTTTCACGGCGTCCATCCCGATACCCAACGTTTCAGTATTCGCAATGTAAAAGAGTATTTTCGCTGAACGTGTCTTAAGTTGTTCTGACGCGAAGAAGGCTCCCAGTACCTTGATACGTTGCCTGGAATAATGGAGTAGGGTCCTCGGCAGTGAGACGATCTTGGCATCACTGCTGAAGTACTTTTGAAAAATGTATATTTCGACGATTTTGACTTTTCGGCCCCGAAGGCACCACTCCCCGTGGAGAAATAATGCAACCAACCTCTGCTGCGTTGCGCGAGGGCAGCGCCGCAGACACTGGTTGCACTATTTCGCCACGGGGCGCGGTACCGTCGGTGCCGAGAAGCGCTCCGATTGCAAACCGTAACTTCAAAACCCGTGGCAGTTGTGTGGTTTTTCGAAAAGCCGTAAAATGCTGTGCGTGCCTTCTATCGTTCTGCAATTTATTGATTTTGATGTTCTTCGATGATGCACAGCAATTTTCTAATTGAAACAATTACCTTAAATATAATATTAACACAGTTAATTACGCTAAAATAATTAAAAGCTTTATTATCCCCAGCTTTAACAATTTTCCCAATTGGGCCCCTGGCCGAGGACCAAAACGGCACAAGCGTGTTTTTGTTGCGTCGCGTAGTTTGCACAATATCGAATTTGTCCACCTTGATGACACCCTGTATATACACATATATATATATATATATATATATATATATATATATATATATATATATATATATATATATATATATATATATATATATATATATACATATATATATATATATAGGTGATGAACAAGTGAGACGGCAGGCTCTTTAAATCGACAGGAAAATTCGGTTTTTAACCTATCGCGCTACGCATTTCGTAGCGTTGCCCACAGATGGTGCATTTGTTTTGTAAAATTTGCGAAGAGCGAACTTTACCTGAGGAAAAAGTAAAGAAAGAAAATGGCTTAGCTCCTATGGAAACGCAGCGACGCCACCGGTCTGCAAACAACACGGTGCCGTTTCGCACGGGAGACAAGAGATGGCGCAAGCGGTCGACGACGCGAACGAACGAGCAGACGACGCCGAGAGCCGGCGTGCTTAGCAGACAAGGAACTGCAGTTCCTTGTTGTTACCGCGCCTGTTTTTGTTTCTGGGACTGTCGCCGCCTGCGTGAACGCGAGCCGCTTTTTGAGTCGAAAGGATCGTCTGCTAAAGTGCCGGCTCTCGGCGCCGTATGCTCGTTCGTTGGCGGCGTTCGTTGCGCCATCTCTTGTCTCCCATGCGAAACGGCGCCGTGTTGTTTGAAGACCGGTGACGTCGCTGCGTTTCCATAGGAGCTAAGCCTTTTTCTTGCTTTACTTTTTCCTCAGGTAAGTTCGTTCTCTTGCAAATTTTACAAAAAAATGCACCATCTGTGGGCAACGCTGCACAGAGTCGTAGCGCGATAGGTTAAGAAACCGAATTTTCCGGTCGATTTAAAGAGCCTGCCGTCTCCTTGTTTCACCCTGTTATATATATATATATATATATATATACTGATAATCGTCGACGTGATCCAGGTGTGTAAACCGAAAACAACTCTGTAACCTATTTTGGCAATCAGTCTTGAAGGATTCCTGTCTCAGGCCGAAACGTCGGCTCATTAAATGTTTGAAAACACCAACAACGCTCTTAAGTGCTACTTCATTACTTTATATATATATTTATATAAATTATTACGGGTAATGCTCTTTCAAATATATTTTTAAGCCGTCATATATATAGAGAGATATAGATATAAACGACGGCTTAAACTATATTTGAAAACCCATTAGCCGTTATAATTTTGGGCAGCGATACTGATACTTGAACTACACATTAATATCGGTGTAAAGCTGGCACAAAAAGCGAGGGAGATCATTACATATTCGACGTGAAAATTAGAGCGTGCTGGTAAAGTTAGAGGGATAAAGGAAAGCAACATGAACGGCGGAAAGGACGTGGACTGGACAAAACAAATGGGAGGATATTGTGCCATCGCACCTGGTCTTCGAGTACTACCATGTATTCTCAAATTCAGCACCGATTCGCCCACAAATCAGCATTGCTAAATAGCATGATTTGGTGTTCATTTCCAAACTGATTAACATATTTTCGGGAAACATGTTATGACTTGATTTTATAAAAGATGTACATTAGGAATGGTTTACCCAAACTCACGAAAGATGTCCGTCCTTGTCCGTCCTTTTTGTTTATTCATTCTGTAACAAGTCATCAATTAAACCAATGCGTCTCACGTTCAACTATGTCATGAACTTCAAACAAGCGTAAAACAATATCACTGCACAGAAAAAACTTGACCTGGTCATTTTGTATAATCAACGTGGAGAAACATGCATTTCCCCCTCAACCCACTAGGGAAGAAAGACGCGAAAATGTATATTGCTCTGAAAATTTGACCTCGGACTTTTGATCTGTATTGAACGGGAGATACTCCCCAAGGGTTGAAACGTTTAACTAGTCGTTATTCATTGTACAACAGGCTTTGTGGTTGAAGCCAAGCTGCATATTTTTTTATTAAAGATTATGCCACATACATACTTCTTTAGCGTATTACCTAAGTGGGGTTACCTGCGACGAGTTTTATCAGGGTTGTCCACTCAAGCCATATCTTCCAGTGTTAAAATGGTTGTACAATGTCCACCACATATTTTCCTCGTGTTTCAGTCAAGTGGAAAGAAGATATACAAGAGAACGTGGTACAAGGAACGCTTACGACGTTAGCGCTGGGCGAGGACTTCGACCCGTGACAACCTACATCGTTCGCATCCGGAGCAGAAAACAGCCTGGGTCCCGGCGAGTTTAGCTCAGGAGATTCAGGTGACGACCGGACGAAGAGGGTAAGTTTGAATGGAGTCGAGGCAAGCGAGTTTACTCACTCAGGGTTTGGGACATGGTGGGAGTGACGACGGCGACGCGAATACGTTAAATACTTACTCACAATCTAGATTACTCAGACATTTTTCTTAAAATTACAAAACAAAGCGACACCCGACACTGCAAGAAACAAAACAAGAAAAAAAATAACGAGACGTTTACTTTGAGAGTGTCGATGCCGCTTGACACGTGGATTTGAACTTGCACTAGATAGTTTCTTAGCAAGTACGATGCTTTGAGTTTTATATAGTATTGGGCTAGTCTCTGAGTTTTATCAATTTTATTTTTACTAACTTCGTTTAACCCATGTTGAATTAACCTGATACTGGGGTTCAAAAGAGACATCAAAATGTAGAAGGGTCACAAAATAGACAGGACGACGTCTCAAACTCAGCTAACTCGTTCATTTGGTCCACCTCCTTATATAGTCTCAAACTCAAGGTTATCACCACCAACACAGAAGGACAAAGTCTAAACAGTTCAATCGTCACAGTTTCGTTTGTTCGTTGAAATTCAAAGGTTTCACCTTTTGTTGTGAGATTTTTAGCAGTTTTTTTCTGATTAATTCGTTAGACGAACAATATTTAGTTTTCAAACTGGCTTAGACCATAGTTTATTAGCACATTTCTTTTAATCGTTTTCCTTTTTTGTTACTTTTCGTTTCTTTGTTGTTTTTTTTTGTCAAGAGCATTTTACATTACTAGAACACTAGTTTGCTTATATTATCTTTCCTTCTCTGTTTTTTAGAACTCTCCTAAGCAATATGCCGGTCAAATTTCCTACGGTAATCCTTTTTCTGTAAGCTCCACTCATGATCAATTACATTTTATATTGGTCAGTGTAAACTTTAAATTTATTAAAGCAATAAGAAAAATTCACATCTGGAGCCCTTACGTCTCCGCGTTTGGTCGAAGAAAACCTGGAATGCCGCCGAGCGATTGCGTTATCTTTAATAAAGTTATAATTTTTCAAACAGCTGCGTAATTTAATAAATTATTTGGGTTGTAATTAGAGTGTGCTTTAGAGAGTGTAAATTTTATCGCAAATTTGGAGTTTAGGATACGATGAAAAAAGTAGTGTAACACAGAAAGATTTCAATGGCAAACATTAAATACAAGGTTCCAGCATTGTATTGCAGAACGAAATTTGATTGCGGTCATTAGTACTTGCTGCTAGAAACGCAAAACCAACTTTATAAGGACGACTGCCAAGAGCCTCAAGATATTTCAAAAGGCGGTGCAGCTTCTTCTCACAAATACAGATGCATCGCTATACTAAACTGTCACGAAAATGTTTTTTTTTTGTTAACCTACATATTGCAGATTTTAATATTACACAATTCCCAATCAACAATTTTTATACTGAGAACTTATTGTAGACTGTTGTTTTAGATTTGTATACAAAAAGTTGAAGAGTCCCGCATTTATTTCATTTCAAGCTTTCAAGCTCGATGTATCCAGACAGCGACAATACAAGGACACCGCTGGACGCAGTTAAGCCGGACACAATATTGGCTCAATTTCACATTTTACTAAGAAAAGGTAGCTATGAACCCGGCATTTTACTGCTTAGGTTACTTAATCTACAAACCACACGCCACAACAGTTGTAAGCTTAAAAATACCAATTCCTTTCAACGCGCAAAACAGAAAAATCTTTCATCCTTTCCACTCTGGTGATGAAGGAAGACCAGCGGAGCTGTACAATGGAAAGTAATTGCCGGCCGCAAGTCGGCGAGCCAGAGTGGAAGGTCTTCGCCGCCATCTATAGGGCGACGGCGGCAACCAGATACGTGGCTTGCCGCCGTCGCTCATAGATGGCGATGAGGTGTCCAGAGTTCGGCGTCTTCATTTCCTTTGCGGGGGACACGATCCTGGGGAAACTGGCCCTTAACAGCTCCGCTGTAAAAACAGGCGTGGCTTGTAGCTAATAGTGTAACGCTCTGTACACCTGTCCGTGAACATTGAAACATGTGCGCTTACTCGGTAATTGTATTTTTTTCTAATTATAATAAATCACGAATTGATTTCTAGATATGAATTGTGAACGTTTCTGTTTGGAACCTGTATGTTTACAATCCCCGTTTCCACACTCTGTCTAAAATGAGTTAAGAGAGTTTCGTATTTATTTCTCTATCTTGTCCTTACAGCACCCGAGGGCCCACCATTGAATGTTCAGGCAACTGCCGTGTCATCATCTTCTGTCAAAGTCACTTGGCTGGTAAGAAACAACATTAGAGTATCGTGTCATGGTTCTCAATTACACGCATTCTCATAAATTGCAATATTACGGTTCATAGCGATCAACATAAAGTAGAAATAGCTGCGTATGTAGTGTACGAAGTAATATACAGTGAAAAGACTGTAAGCGCACAGGCAGCTGGTGGAAGTTAATCATGTCATTTAACATCTGAGACTGTGGTGGAGAAAGTGAAAAACTCATAGTGAAAGGAACAAACGCAGAGATGTTTCCTTCTGTGTCTTTGTCTTCGACTAGGAGTTTTTGTTTCTGCACCACAGCCGCAGGTGTTAAATGGCATGAGGACTAATGTGTACCTTGGTAAGAGAAGACAAGACAATCGAGGATATGTTGATGACAACAACAAAAAAAAAGAAGAAAATAGATGAATCAGGAACGAAAAGGACAGGTATCCGTGGTTCTTTTTGCTAAATGACGGATCTCACAAGCGTTTGGCGCATGCGTGAAGCCGCCAAAAACTTTAGTTCACAAAGGCAAGCGGCAGTGCCCGAAACAGCTCGTGCAGTCTCGTGCTCTGCACTTGCAGAGTTCAGCAAGGTTCGGGCATGTGCAGAAGGGCAGAAATAGAATAGTTCCCTCGATGCCTTACGCATGCGCGGGGGAGTAGTCAAAGTGGTAGGTAAGATTCGTGTATTACCCAAGCGCAAGGAGCATGCTCCCGAGTGCATTTACTACGCGCTGCTCGTGCTGGCGTTTGCACAAGCAACTCTTCTAAGCAAAAGCCTAAAAGAAAAGGCACCTTGCACGCGCGCTCATCAACGCCTATATAGACATTGTACCGATCTCCAGTAAGCGTTTGGCGCATGCGTGACGCCGCCGTAACTTTAGTTCACAGGAGGCAAACGGCCGTGCATGCAGACAGCTCGTGCCGTCTCGTGCTCCACACGCGTAGAGCTCCAGCGGTGTTGTTGCACGGGCAGGGAGGCTAAAGTTCCCTCGATGCATTGCGGCAGCGGTGGCGTAGTCAAACTGGCTGGTGAGATCGGTCTATTGCAAAATTACCAATGCATGAAGGAGAATGCAGAAAGTGGTGTTCCACGCGCCGCACGTGCTGCCGTCTGCAGCAGTAACTGTTATAAAGCAAAATCCTAAAACAAATTGCATCTTGCACCCGCGTTCGTCAAAGCTTTTTTTTGGTTATTTACTTCCGAATCCTTTATATGGGGAAGGCATGCGAGTGTGGCGCGTGGAACACCATACCCTGCATTCTCCTTGATGCTTGAGTGATTTAGCAATAGGTCTATTGGGTATTTACTTCGAATATTTTACTTTTACTACGGGGAAGGAGTGCGCGTGCTGCGCATATGCCTACATTCCCAGCTTTCTCACTGATGCTTAGGTAATTTACCAATATATCTATAGGATCTAAACTTTTCGCAAGTATATAAAAAAAGTAAGAAATAGATATTAGCTTTTACGCAGCGCTGCGTACTTACAAGGTTTGGTTGTACACAAGAAAAATAACACTAATTTCTGTTTCTGATTTGAAAGTTTTGATAAAATAAGAGAGCTGAAGCTGAATTCAGCTTCCAGAGTCCTAACACATCGGGTGTCTGGCATGTTTACAACAGCCTAGAACGTGACTACGCTCCCAACGGACGACGAGTCTCCCAGCTGTAGATGAGAATTTTCAGCCAGTGCAGCACAACCACTACAGCCCGGGGGTCTTTTACGGCATCGCGCCGTAGTGATACACGACCTCACGCCGGTAGGATGCTCATCCAGACCACAACTGGCAGGGTGGAGGGATTTGAACGAGAGCTCGAATCCGCTAAATTAAAGTGCGTGATTAGTCACTCTCTTCGAGCAGCAACAAACTTATTTTACTGAGGCCTCTGACGCCAAAGAAGTATAATGTTTTGCATGAACACCAGATAGACAAAAACGCGATAATAAAGGAACGGAAGAAATAATTCAAGACAAGGGAGCAAGCGTCGTTAAGAGAGTAAATTGGTGCAATGAGGGTTTGATAGATAGACGTAACAAATAATTATTAAACATGAAAGAAAACTGAGAAAGATACCGTTAGACTGTTAATATTGTGTGAATGTAGGTGATCGATTGGTTTATTACAGTGAAGAAACATCGACTCTGATGGTGTTTTACTCGAACCGTAAGAATCAGAGGCCAGATTCCCGAAACTTTCTTACGACAAAAAAGTTCGTAAATTTATCTTACGACAAAGTTACGAACTTTTGAGTATTCCCGAAGCAAAATGTTCGTAAGTTTTGCGTAAGTTAAGACGAAATCCTACGACAGGGGTCCGGTTGATCTTACGAACGTTTTAGCGACTTTTAACCAAAATCAGCTGATACCTCGAGCAAAATTGAAGTGGTTTAACACTGTTGGTTGTCACTACACGCTTGCTAAAATGTCGTTCGTTGCTGACAGAAGCCGGGAACCTTCCGCAGTGCATGACAGCATAAAATAAATGTTCGCAAAATACCGCATCTAGCTAAGTCAGCTCTGCTAGCGCGTCTAATGTCAACAACAGTATTAAAAGCACTAGTTTGAAGGAGTAAAACGGGCTCGTGAGTTGACTCAGCGCTAGCGCCGAACATTTTTTCTTTTACATTAGTACAAAGCATATCGTATCATTTAAGTACGCGAACTCCAAAACTTGAGGATTGACTTACCTCGCTTCTTGTTGGTGCTCTTGACGTCGGCCCATTTCTTTTTTACGTCGGCCACTTCCCTCCGGATGCCGGAAACTCCGAACAAATCGCGAGTAATTTGCTCCCAAGCCCGCTGCTTGGCAATCGAGCCATGCGCGCTGTTTCCTTTTCCCTCGATCGCCACTTTGCGCTCCTCGTACCCGTCTACGAGAGCCGACAGCTCGTTGTCCGAAAAATTGGCCTTTCGGCTCTTTTTGGCAGGTGGCGGAGACGCCACGAGATCTCAACTACCAGAAGGCTATGCAACTACACGTGGTACTATCAAACCAAACGTACTATTGTCGTCAGAATCGTCATAGCAACATACCCCTCTCGCTTGTTCTCGTCGGTTACGAGACACCGGAAGCTTCTCTTTCTCTCGCTCCTTCTGTCGTTCCCTAGTCGTTCCCTAGTTCGCAGCTAAGAAGCCTTTCGAGCATACCGATTTCGGCTGATCTTACGAACTTCTTAAGTTACGAACTTCTTAGCTAAGATTTCGTAAGATAAGATGTTTTTGGAGAATCCGGCCGCAGCAGTTTGTCAACCACGAGATGCGCGAGCCTCTCTCCCATGAGTGCCGCTTTTTCTTTTTTCCTAACAATATAAAGGACTGCAAAACAAAAAAGAAGAAAAAAATAGTCCATTAAATTAACGTACAAGTACACTACCGAGATAAAAACAAAAGAGTTTGGCAGAAGTTAAAACCTGAATTGCTGATTTGAAGCCACAAATGTCGCGGAAAGACGCTTGAGAAGCTCAATGTGCCGCGAAGTTTTGTACAAATTTTAAGTTGAAGTGCATAGGAAAAAAAATTAAAGTTAAAGTTACCCTTGTCTGCTACAGTAGTACTGCAGACTTAAAGCCTATTTAAAATGAATAAACCCAAGATGTTTAAGTGCCTACTGGGACATGCGTTTCCAGCGGTAGCAGCAATAGTTACCACAACTATGGCGCTTAGAATTGTATATCTGTATAAAACCCTAGTTGTCAAAGCCCCTTTTTTAGATAATTGAAAGGATGTCACGGTCATTAGCACACAAGCTTGTGGTACTGAGATTGTGAGTTCATTATTGCTGCGAAGGCTTGTAGAGTGTAGCCATATCTTCCATCATGACCTCATTCGTTTACTGTGCTATCTCAGTACTATACCTTTATTCCCCTTTCCCTTTATCCCCATTGCAGAGTAGTTGGCCAGGTCAAATGTACATGCTAATATCCCTGTCTTCCTGTCACGAATACTAATGTCTGAATGACGTTGCAAGAGCACACAGCAGAACCAGGCATCGTAAAACTAACGGTAACAAAAGCTCGATGGCTCGTTGGCTAGCTTATATATTTTCTCAAAAATGAAGCAATCAAGCCCTTAATGTTCCTACCAAGGAGACGCTTGTTGTTGCCAGATGGTTCCAGTGGCCGCCGTCGTTTCAGGCCCCGAAGAGAGACCAGCAGAACGGGCTGCTCAAGGGCTACTATGTGGGCTACCGGCAGCACGGCTCGTCGGACTCGTACACCTACAAGACGCTCGAGATCGCGGGCAACTTCAAGGAGGAAGCCCTGCTCACGTCCCTCGCGCGCTCCACCAAGTACACGGTGCTCGTGCAGGCCTTCAACGACAAGGGCCCGGCCCGCCGTCCGAGGAAATCAGCCTGGAAACCTTCGAAAGCGGTGAGCGGATCGTATGGGAGGTCGCGAAGAATCCACGCAAATGCTGGCATACGGGGCGTGATCGAATGAAACTGTTTTTGCTGCATCACGTCCACCGGCACGCGAGAAGCCCGCCGATTTTGGATTACTTTTATAAGCACAGAAGAAAGTTAAAACGAGCCAACATTTATTCGTTTCGCGTGCCTGGTTTCTGTTGGACACCATTAACAACATGAGGTTGTTGTGATCTGGAATCCGTCTAACGGAGGGTCAGCGGGAGTTATGAATCAATTGCTAAGAGCGGCGTTTCGCGATGTCTGGTGGCGTTTCTAATGAAGAAGAAAATCTAAACAAACGTAATTCTGGGTTTACTGTTATGGTCAAAGCGCGTATATTGAGTGTGCCAAATATAAGACAGACTCAAACTCTGCTTTTGTGCCTCTGTAAGCTAGGTTCACACAGCGGTAATGACAGATGCACGTTTTTACTGGCTTCATGTCAATATATCAGCAGTGGTGAAACAAAAAAGCTAAACTACTCGGTTCCATTTTCTGCGCTCAGTTTTTAAACTTAAATGTGTGTAATATTGAAAAAAAAAAAGCTTGACATTAGGGGTCTGGTGCCTACCCTCCTCGTGCTCGTGAAATCCACACGCCTGTTGATAACGCAAATATTGCAGAGACACAAGCGAGCTGGACGAGAATAACGATAATGATCTCTAAAGAAAGGGAACAAGAGGACAAAGGACAGGCACAAATCTTGAAGACACAGTTAGGTGACCGGTGCGCGACTGAAAAACTCCGCCTGGTTCTGGTATCGAACCAGTTTTCTCTACTTATATCTACCTCGTCGCGCACCAGTCACCTAGCTGTGTTTGGAGATTTGTGTTTGTCCTTTTGTCCCTCTTGTTTCCCTTCTCCAGGGATTGTTATCGTTATTCAACGTGGCTCCTTTTTCTAGAGTGAGTAGAACAGCAAATTTCTTCGCCTGTCTTAGCCCTTTATACGAGCTTCTGAAGACGTTAATAAAAAGCTGCCAATGTTTTGTTTGTTTTCTGCTTTTTTTTTTGTTTAACGTAGGACGGATTTTGGTTAGTGGCTTCGCGTTTCGTTAAGTCACATTTCTCGAAGCCGTGGCCTTGTAACGTCACATAATTTGAGTTTCCCGCTAGATATAGTGGGAAAATTGACGTCACGTGCCCTCAATATCAATTGAATTTCCCGCTCAATTTAGCGGGAAAATCGACGTCACGTTTCCTAAACACACGAATTCAGTTTCTCCGCTAATTTTGGCAGGAAAAGGACGTCACGTGACCTTAACGCCGATTTAGTTTCTCCGCTTAACGGGCAACATGATGTCACATGACTTCATGTCACGTGACCTATACAATAATTTCTTGCTAAATTTAGCGGGAAAATTGACGTCATGTGACCTGACGTGACGTGATGCTAAAGCGTTCCACCTGTGTAACACAATTGACTTGCAATTTGCCATACAATTTTAATGCGATAGCATTATTAAGCTACTACTCAAGATTTTCAGCTAAAGGGGTTCTTTCTCCTGTTTCCTTGCCCCGAAAAAAGTTTCTCCGCTCCGCTAAGTTTAGCGGAAAAACTGACGTTACGAAAACAGCTTTGCCGCTAAATTTAGCGAAAAAATTGACGTTACAACCTATGCTTCAATTCAGGCTCCCCGCCAAACTTAGCTGAAAACCTGACGTCACAAATGTTTTCCGAGCTGAATTTAAGGAAAAAAATTGACGTCACTAACTATGCACCAATTTATTTTTCCCTGCTAAATTTAGCAGAGAAATTAATGTCACGACCTATTCACAAATTCAGGTTCGCCCCTACATTTGACGGGAAAATTGATACGTTGCACCACGTCGCGGTAGCTACAGACAAATTCAGGCTCCCCGCCAAACTTAGCTGAAAAATTGACGTCACAACCTATGCAGCATTTCAGTTTCCACGCTAAATTTGGCGGAAAATTGACGTCACAACCTTTGCACCAATCCAATGTCCCCGCTAAGTTTAACAGAAACATTGACCCAATAAATTATTTACACACTTCCCCTGAAAAATAAAATAAATGTGCTACAGTCCTTGGTCGTCGAGACCGAATACCTGCCTTTGTGTGCAACGATAAATGCAATCGCTTTCATAGATACTCACCCGTGTAGTTTCTAATATTTTTTTAATATTTATTTTAAATAAGGTTGTAAAATAGCCTGGAACTTCGACAAGAACTACATTCTGCGCCTAGGTAAGAAAAGGATGTTTCCACTGAGTCTGCGGGACGAAACAATATAAGAAACAGAGAATTCTAAGTCAGACGCCCAGCTGTAACCTTTTATAACATATATATATATATATATATATATATATATATATATATATATATATATATATATTACACAGTTTAGGGAAGTAATCCGTTACAAGTAGCGGGTTGCCTGTAACCCGTTACTTTCCTACGTAATTTTGCGATTCCACGTTATTTTTTTTTCGGCAGTAATTTGTATTGTAATTTTGTTGGAAAATATTGGTAACGAAATATTTACTTACACGTAACTTTTAAACAAAAATATGGGCACAAAACAAAAACTGAAGCAATATGAGCATGATATTCAGCAGCATAAATACAACAACCTGGACAAAATAGAAAACATCGCTTGAAGAAGAGAATAACCAAAAAAAAAAGAAACGATTTCTTCAATGATGGGTCACTAGAACTACTAGAAAAACGTGCACCGCATATACAAATATGCCAAAAACAAAGATCATGAAGAAAATGTTGAGTAGGCACCACTACTTTCTGTCGCCTTCCATCGTACTTTTCTTCTCCTGGGCAGAAGAAAGCTCTTCGTGCTTATTTGTTTTTGAATTTTCTAACTTCTTGGATGTATCCCGCGACCTGCACAGACATCCAACGCGGGTTCGTTTCCCCGCAATTCTCAGGTTTAAAGCTCGTGTAACGGTCGGATGGTGCAATACGATGCGCTGGGATTGTCGACGAATGAACAAGCATGAGCCAGGTATTATTATAACCATGATTTGACTAAGGGCATTCATATAATCACTACTAATTTCGCTATTAGTTTATATGCTCTTGTTTTACATTTGTGGTAGGGATTCAGAACTTGACTTCCATAACAAGCGGGAATGATAAAGTAATGTCAATCCACATATATCCGTAACTTCCCAAAAGGCACAGTCATGTGTATAATATTGTTGTAACTTAAGTTTCGTTTCGTCGAGTTACGTCAGTCTAATCAAATTGTTATGAAACCTTGCAGTGCTCTTTTAGGTTCGTATTTTCGGTTGCCCGCGCACGGTTGTGGCTAAAGCATGTGTGTGGACTAATCCCAGCTGATATATTTTTGAAGTGTGTGACCCCACGCTCGACCAAAGCTCAGAAACGAGCGCTCCCGCCCTAGCGTTTTTCAGTACTGCATGCAATTATACTCCCGTTTATGCATCATCTGACAGTGCGTCAAAGCTACAGGCGCGAGACCGAAGCTTCGAGACGCTGCGCTCACTCATGGAAGGCCCGTTTCAAAAGGGAGATTTCGTAGATCGGTTCCTTAGCTCTCGAATCTCCTAGCCGAGGTAGACGTTGCTACCGAGAATGAGCACCGCTAGCTTTGTCTGCTGAATTGCAGGAATCATTTCCGGTCGTTGTAAGCTAGCAGGATGGCGGGTGAGCTTGCAGCTTTCGCTGCTTTGTCACTTTGCAGGTGAACGCTGCGCACTCTACATTCTTTCTCTTAGATGCAATTTTTTTTTCAAGGACTTCCATAATGCGAGCGTTTGAGAAATGCAACGCAATGCTGCGGAACATTTTTGAAAATATCCAAATTGTTCTTATTGTTTACTTGACAAGTGTACGGTGCAAAGCAATGTCAAAGTAATTTGTGACGTAACAAGTAAAGTAATCCTTTACTCGTTAAGCGAAATTAATTTGTAACGGTAATACATTACACTTGACGATCGGTAAATCGTAATTGCAATTCATTACATTTTTCGAGTAATGGGCACAAGTCTGTTTTTACACCCGACTCGAAGGCATTTTGGAGCAAACAAATGATGGGGGTGTTTTGCAAAGAGTGAATAGAGTGAGAATTGTGCATTTATAAAGCGGCCTGAAATTACAGTTTAAAGCGCACTAAGAGCGCAAAGAACACAGGAATGTGGTTTATCATGCTCTCGCTTCCAGCTTGGTGATTGGTTGCTCGGCTTTCTATGGCCATTACTGTAATCTCATTGGCTGTGGAGCGGTAATGAGATGCCTCGGGCTCGCCACACCCTTCTTTTGCTCAACTGACCATGACTGAAATTCGTGGCTCCGCCCCGCCTCACATATGCTTGGTATCGTTAAAAAATTAGCATGATTTTTCACTTTTACATTCTCAAGTAACGGCGTCAGTGATTCATCCAATAACGTCCACCCAAAAAATTGTTTTTTTAGTCTCTGATCTTTCCGTTTAGGCACGCCATGGTTTGATTCGCGTATTCCTTTGTCTAATAAATTACGTCTGCACCAGCTTCAAATTTTTGTACAATACCGTTCAAATAAATCGCACTCTGGAGATTTTGCATTTTGAAACACAGCGTATAGGCACAATCGAACTTTGTAGGTCTAAAGAACAACCGCATTTATGAGCGGGCAGCTAATTTACCATTTTCCGACAAAAGGGTCAAAAGAAAAGTCGGCGTTCGAAGCATGATATAACAAACATATGAAAATTGTTCTTTGCGTGCTAGATGTAAATGAAAGCCGCTGGTTGTTAACGTGCTCTTTGAGACTACAACTGACCCTTCGTTTCTCTCTTTCGAATGCAGATCCCCCTCCAGCGCCTTCGCTCAGCGTGTTCACGACCAGCTCCTCGTCGGTGCAGCTTCAATGGAACCCAAAGTCAAAGGAGTCCACGCCCATTTTAGGTAGAAAAGAATATATGGTTTATTGCAATAAATCCCCAGGCTCGCTCATAAATGCACGTAACAGAGCGCGTTGCATAGAACATAGTTCACACAAAAGAATAAAATACTTAAATGGACAAATGACAGACACTCACAGTTCTTTTAAACATTGTGAGTGTCTGTTCTTCTTCCATTTCAGTGTTTTATTCTTTATGTGTGATCTATCGCTCAAAAGTCCGCCGGAAAAAATCAACACCTGCACGTAACAATCTCACTTTTTAACGAAGAATGTGCTTATATGCCCATCTCCATAAAAAATAAACAGTTACGTTCCGGCGTCAGGTTCCAGCGGCAGATTTTAGAGACACACTAAAAAGTACCATATTGATTTTTTTTCTTGTAGGTACAGGTTCCTGAGAGGTCGCTACATATGTCCATCTTTTTAACAGGCTCCCCCTGGAGCCGAAAGCCGTTGCACCACCCCTGTGACAGCCTTTCTATGCCTTACTGGAACCACATTTTCAAAGTGCCTCACACCCACACCTGGACAGCTGCTTTCAGTCTATCAAGGGCCGCGAAATGGCGTCCTCACAAGGTTTATTTTCGGGCCACTGAACAGGTGATAACCACTGGGGGCCTGATCATGCAATACCCATGCACGACAAAACATCCCTCTGGTCATACAACATATCAGAGAAGACGGCCTTACCCGATCACTCGCCGGTCAATCATGGTGAGGCCAGGTGATTGGTCGTGCATGGGTACGGCTCACCAACTCAGTGAGTAGGATGATTGATCGTGCATGGGTACGGCCTGATCAGTCCCCCAGTTGTTATTCCTAGTTCGGAGGCATGAAAAATAAAACCCGCTAAGGACGTCGTTTCACGTTCGTTTAAGGTCCGTTCACACTCTTGCGACCGAGTTCGACCGAGAGAGACCAAACCGGTTTTTAAGCCTCTTGCGATCTCTTAGGACCAGCTCCACTGCAGCCGAGCTGGTCCTAGGATCGAAGAGGCTTAAACCGGTTTGGTCTCTCGGTCGAACTCGGTCGCAAGAGTGAACGAACTTTATAAGCTGGAATAGAGCCACTAAATGAGCTGCGCTTAGAGTGTCAGCACTCCGTTCCCCAACATTGTTGTAGGCGCCGCCATTTTGACTCGTATGCAGAGCAGGCGCAACTGCCAATCGTCATGATTCAAAAGTGTAACTTTCTCAGCATTCGACTCGGTGTAAGGAAGGTAATGTAATACTGCTTTGTTCTGTCGCGAATTGTTTAAACATTAACGGAGGGCGGAAAAGCATTTCCTGTGATTTCAGGTAAAGCTCCAGATAACTGGCAACCATGATTTCAAGACACAATATGGCCAAGTGTCATTTCTCTGAAGCGTAGCTAATTTACTGGCACTGCAGCTGGAAGTAGCTGTCCAGGGGTGGGTGCGAGGCATTTCAATAAAAGTTGTTCCAGCGAGGGCATGGAGAGGCTGCAACACAGGTGGAATAAGAGCATTCAGCTCCAAGGAAGGAGTCTGTCCAGAAGGCGGACATAGACGCTATGGTCATTCCAAGTGACCGATATCTACAGCAAGAAATGAAGCTGTAAAACAACGTGGTACGCCCCTCGCATAAAGTATACAGGCCCATAGGGCCCATGGGGACGCCATGATGGCACGGTGTTGCGTGATATAATGACATCACGTGATTCTTTGACGTGACTCTGTCACGTGGCATCTTGACGTCCCGTGAATCCACGATGTAATAGGACGTCACGAGGGCATGTCTCCTGTTACGTCACGTGACACCATGACGTTGCGGGACTTCATGAAGTCATGTTACCTCTTGACGCAACTTGACGACACACCGCATGTGCCCAACTCATTTCCAACTAATTGTGTGTGTCTCAAAGTTGATTAGATATGACCAAGACATGATTTTTTTATCTATAACTTATTTTAGTGGTCAGTTTCTTAGGACGGCGTCGCACTCCTCCAGTGAAAAATGGTACCAACAAACTCGTCACGGTAAATGGCGATCAACGACGCAGAAGATCGATTTAGCGATACTTGTGCTCGTGGCGCCATCTCCTGATAAGCACAGCGAGTAGACGTCGCAGGCAGTGGGAGGAAGGAAACGACCTGGACGCCTGCTTCCTGCGCCTCCATGTAGATGGCGCCGCAACCCCAACTTTTACTAATTCTGTAGTCTTCGTCGTCTGCCGTTGATCGTGGTAGGTTTGTTGGCCTTAAAATTTCTGAAAATAAAATGTGCCAGAGACATACACCTTCGATCAAAATTTGAGATGGCTGCGTGCAGGCATATATTTTTTCCTGACGATTTTGGATGAGCTTTCGGATTTAAGCCATTTTACGTTTCTTATAAACTTTGTTCTCCTATTAAAATCAATATGATGTACGTAATCTGTTTGAGCGATTGCAGTTTGTACTCTGGCAAAGCAAAGTCATACAAAGAGTATTTTTATTTACGCAGCTCGCGATGGTTTCACAACGACGGGACCCACAAAATCTTGGGACCCCACCTCGCCGTCCCAAAAGCAACTAATTTTGCTTAGACGACGTCAGCAATAAGGGCCTTACAAATTTCGACAACATCGTATCATCATCGCACTCAGTAGAATAATACAAACTAAAAGTTTAGGTTTCAAGCGACCCGAAATGAAGGCTGAAGACCATAGTACTTTGATTTCGTAATAAAGCAATTCGCCAATCAACGCTTTCAATCACAGTTAGAAAAGTAGAATATACTAAGGTCTCACGCTCGGAAAAAAAAGAAAGTTAATTGTTGTAGTCGACATTATTTCTTCAATTTAAAATTGGCTTTTATACGTACGCCCTGAAGACCGACGCTAGAAGATTAATCAGCAAGAAATTCGGGCACGCGGAGGATTCGTTTTTTTTTCTCTGTCTCTCTTTCAAAATGATTGAGTTGCTGCATATATATTACAGTCTGCTCAAATGTTATGCATCTCAGCATTTTAAAACGGCAATATTTTAAATCAAATGGAATATTCCGGAATGGCAGTGTTGTTTCAGGATATTCACCGCTGCTTCCCCTATATAGGTGGGGACTATATTCGTTCTGAAACAATAACCTTTTTGTTTTGAACGTTGCGTTAATTCAGACTTAGTTATCTTTTTTTCTAGACAATCACATATATACAAAACATCTTAACCAGACGACCTCTTTTGTGTTTGTTATCAGACAAAATCCCGAGGCTGTGGAAAACGAAGGGGGAATACAGTCTCGGGGTTTCGTCGTAAATTATGTGCAATCATGTCCAGCTTGTTTGCTCCCTATCCTTTTCTCTGTGTTATTTGTACCGACAATTTGGGGAGACCTCAACAGCATTCATTTGCTCTGGGGAGGTTCATCGATACTTGATATAGAAAAAGTACTCGCCACACCATCCGCAGGATTTCTAAATAATCTAACTGACGCAACTAAATATATGTGAATATACATATATTTTAAGCTTTAGACCTTTGGAAGTACTCAAATTACTTGCTTTTTCAGGGGTTGAAGTGAGGTCAGAACTCAAGTTGATCTCTGATTGGCTCCGATTGGAAGGATAGTGGGTAGACCTCAATGCTAGCTGCCTTGATGTCTACCCACTATTCTTCCAACCGGAGCCAATCAGAGCTCGGCGTTCTGACGTCACCGCAAGCCCTGCACAAGACGCACACGAACTTGGGCCCCGCATAAGTAGCGCAAAGGGGAGAGGGTCGAGGAGTTTGACCACATCTCATTTAAGTAAGGCAAAACAAAGTAGCTGGGAACTTGGTCGATCCGCGTGACCTGTTTGTGACGCGGGGAGTCTCATCTGCATGGGTGTCCATTTGCGCGCAGGCTACTACATCTACATCAAGGAACAGTACGGCACGTGGGAGGAGCACCAGATCTCGGCGCACCAGACGAGTCACACGTTCCAGGACCTGCAGTGCGGATCCAGCTACCAGTTCTACGTGGCCTCGTACAACAAGATGGGCAAAGGGGAGCCGGGTGAGGTCATCTCCGTCAAGACGCAAGTGCTCGGGTAAGTATGTTATTTTCCCAACTGTGGCGCTAGCGGTTCAAAACCGTCAAAGTTTCAGAAGCTACAGTTATCTTATCCAAATTTATGCGGTTATTTTTATACTTTCAGTGGTAAAATTGGTGTCGGACGGAGGCTCTCAAATATATGCAGCTAAATGGCGCCTGTTACCGAACACGGGCGAAAACGGACCCCATTTTCCGAAAGTAAATTTTCAAAATGCTCTTATAACTTTAGAATGAAGTAAAAATTAGTTCTGAAGTTTTGACATCTGTTTTGAACCACTAGCACTACGTTTCGACTGAGAATGAGCGTTCGGCAACAGTGCAATTTGCAGTTGCAATAAAACAAAAAATGTGAATATATTTTCTTAGACGAGCTGTAGCACCCGACAGTGCTTTAGGAATGCAGAGTGTAGCGAGTTTTGAGAATTCATTATCGCTCCCAGCCAATGAGGTTACGACATTAGCTGAAAAGAAGGTCGTAGAATGAGTCACGAGAAGATAAGCATCTAGCAGAACAGGCCACGCCCCGTGCTTAAGCTGTCAGCGACTTTAATGGGAATACATTTCACTCACGCCCATTGGCATTAATAACGCGCAACAGAGACGGCTGTTTCGGAGGAGCTCGAGATTGCCCACGACGCTAGATGGCGGCAACCACCGGCCTCCAAATTCGAAGTGAAAAACCCCGAGGTTGGGGCGCGTCCAGCCGTTCCAACTACGCAAAACCTGTTGGTGCTGAGGCCACTTGAATTTGGTGGCGAGAGTATTCTTCTAGTAAAGTATTTTTGATCTACTTGTTCTTCTGATTGCAACAAATTCTTCGTCCCCCCCCCTCACCCCACCTCTTGTTTGCGTGGGAGCTCTTACTGCATAGCAAATTTGCAGTAGCGCATAATTCAAAGAAAACGTTGCGAAAGATGCTCCAAGCGAGGAATTTACTTTGAATATGCTAAACATCTCCACCGTAACGATTGTGTAACTTCCAAGAGGACTGCCCATTATCTTGTTTGTAGTATGTAGGCTTGAGTAAGCCCCACGACTGCATGCGATGTTTAATGTTTTCCTCCAAATAACTTTATTGGTTCGAAGCGTCCAGACTCGCAACTACTTTGTGACCTGAAGCGCGTTGTTACCCTGGTTCCAGCTCCCAATGAAGAAAACCAAGGTGTCCAACGACTTCACATTCGATGATTCAATAACTTCTTAATTTTTAAAAATGCGTGTTTGTGAGAAATATCCAGGCTTTGCACTGCAAAATTTAAACTGAAAGTCTCCTAATAAAATTTAGAGGTATGCAAAGATCGTTTCTTTTTTTAGATGATACATTGAGAAAACGCTTTTTCGCTTTCTCGACAGGTAGTGGAAGCTTACGTCGAAACAGAATCAGTGGATAACTTACCTCATTCAAGAGAATGAGGTAAGTTCAGCAGATGATGAATTTCGCCACTTCGCAGATGATGGAACGCGTAGAGCAAAAGCGCTGCCAACAGATGGCGTAGGCTCCGCCGAGGAACGCCACCCGGTTTAGGCTGGTAGCAGATGATCTCTCGTGCGAGCCCGAAACGGCCGGCGCACCTCGACGCGGCGTAGGCCATCTGTCGGCAGCGGCTTCTCCCTATACACGCATCGTCTGCAAAGTGGCGGCGTAGATTGGCTAAAACAAGTTTTTTTTTTTGCAAACGAGGTAAGTTCTTTTTTTTTTTCACTGTAAACGCTTTACTACCTGCTTGCATATCTCAAGTAAACTGCAGGACCCTACGCTGAGAAACCGTTCTTTTACAGGTGGTCTGTCTTAGCAGCGTTAGTTTACATTCTGTGGAACACATTGAATGACGCTTGTAGTATATTTGTTAAGTTGGTTATTTATATCCAAGACATAATCTTGCGCAATATATAAACGAAGGCTGCGTTTAAAATATTCATGATTTTTTCAATGGTATTAAAATTTAAGCAAAAAGGAACCTTGCGTAAGCGCTGTTTACTTTTTAGCCCTGGAGCTATGTTGGGGGCCATGGAGACCACTAGAAAAGATACAATTTTTCGTGGTCCACGTAGACCAGAAACTTCTGACCATAAAGATCAGATATTAAAATAAATGGGAACTTGCGCTAGGAATTTTTAGCCTTCAGGCTTTCTTGGGGCCTGGGGAGGCTGCCGAAAGGAATGGTAATGTATTTAAAAGCCTTTCTTGCTTTCAAAAAGAAAAAGCGCTGAATTTCGACTCACCCGTTTCTTGTTTAGCGTGTAATTATTTACTGGTCTATTTAATGGTAAATTCTTACCTTCAATGGACGTGTTCGTACTTTCAAGCTCTCATAAAATAATAGTAATATGAGCAATACAGTAGAATATGCGACCTTTTAAATCTTTGTTTGGAGTGTTTGTCTGTTAATGTTAGGGTGGTTGAGGTGCGTGCGTGCATGCGTGCAAGCGTGTGCGTGCGTGCGCGTGTGTGTGTGTGTGTGTGTGCGTACGTATGTGTGTGTGTGCGTGTCTTTTCCTTTCGTCCGCGTTGTGATGCAAAACAGAGAACGTCGCGTTGCTGGCTGTGGGCACCACTAACTCGACATAAGCATGACGCTCCCTTCACGACGTGTTTCTCGCCTCGCAGCCCCCGTGCCACCGAAGCGGGACGCCCTGGTGTCGGTGAATGCCACCCGGCTTTCGGTGCACCTGAACAGCTGGAGTGCGGCGGGCTGCCCGATCAAGTCGTTCCTGGTCCAGTACCGGCTGCACGACGAGGCCGACTGGGTGCTCGTCTCGAACGCCGTGCCGCCCGATCAGAAGGTGGTCGTGGTCGAAGACCTGGCCCCCGGCAAGTGGTACATCCTCCAGGTGACGGCGCACAGCGAGGCCGGCTCCACCGAGCAGGAATTCACCTTCAGCACCCTCACGCGCACCGGAGGTAATCGACCGCTCGGCCTGTCTTGACCTCTGCGATGGAACTTAACCTGATTAATGCGCGTGCATGCATGCGTGTGTGTGTGCGTGTGTGTGCGTGCGTGTGTGTGTGTGTGTGTGTGCGCGCGCGCGTGCGTGCGTGCGTGCGTGCGTGCGTGCGTGCGTGCGTGCGTGTGTGTGCTGTGCGTGTACGTCTGGCGTGTATGCCCGTTAGTGTCACGTGTGTATGTGTGTTGAAAGAATTGAATGCTTTGTTTTAACTGGAATAACCAAAACCGTAAATTTGTCCATACGTCTTTCCGGGCATTTCTCCGCTAAACATTCCGGGAGAAATTATGTCACGTGATTTAACGTCACGTGACCAAGTCAAATGAAGTCATGGTATCGCGCGGAAGCAACGACTTGACATCGCGAAGGGAAGCCAATACGAGCGTAAGTTCAAAATATAACCTTCAGCTGTAAGAAATTAAAGTTTAAGCTAACGCGAAAAAAACACCGTTTAGCATAAACGCCAATTATCCCCCTATCAGTACCCGTGATTGGTCATCGCTGTGCAATGTAATGATTGGAAACTTCCAAGACGCTAAGAAGCAAGTTTTGTATGCTACACATGCTCCAGTGACCGACGTCATAAGCAGCATCTTGTAGAATAAAAAAAAGAATCATATTGTTTTTACAATTCTTTATATTACCCATTTACTTCAAATTATTTACGTAAACAATGTGGGCGCGTGCGCTACGGCTACTGTTCCGAGCATATGTACTACTCCCATTTTGTCTCTTGGTGCTTCAGTAATTTTGCAAATGGTCAAGTGCTTGGGCGGTATGTCGTTAAGCAAACACAATGCAGCAGCCAATTAAGCGTTCGCCAACGCCTGGCAATGCCTGGTGCTATATAGGCATCCAAGAAAACATTCATGGAGGAAATCAGGACGTAAGACTACCGCGGAGTGAAGCCGAAGCGCATTCAACAAAGTCTTTCTCTTTCTGCTTATTGTTTCTGTGAGAACATGCAAAACAGGGGACACACATGACGCGCTAATTCTTTCCATGTACGTTCTGTGGGCGAGACTAACGCAGCGGTGTCGCGAGTGCAGTGGCGGATCCGGGGGGGGGGGGGGGGGCGACGGCGGTGGCCGCCCCCCCAAACCAAGTCGACCCCCCCCCCCCTCCCCTTTCTCGGAGGGCAATTTAACATCGGTAGACCCCC
This sequence comes from Ixodes ricinus, assembly GCA_037355805.1. Classification (NCBI taxonomy): domain Eukaryota; kingdom Metazoa; phylum Arthropoda; class Arachnida; order Ixodida; family Ixodidae; genus Ixodes; species Ixodes ricinus. The sequence goes on from JAZHYW010043037.1 coordinate 77,812, forward strand.
CGGTGCCCACGAAAGAATGGAAGAATATCATCATTACAAATTTTCCGCCCCCCCCCCCCCCAAAAAAAAAAAAACGGAGTTCTGGATCCGCCCCTGCGCAAAAGAGCGCTCCCTGAAAGTGTGCTGCAAGCTACTACCGTGAATTCGGCTGCACAAAAAACTTACCCATGCTCAGGCATTCTTAATCACCGCTTAGTTTATTCAGTGCGGATGACGCGCGGCGCAAAGATGTTCTCCCATTTTGTGGCATTTTTAAGAGAAACTTGGTTTGCTCTTTTATTGAATTTGAAAGAACCGTTGCAACATGTTTGTGGGTCTTTTTTATAGCAACAGCATTTTTTTGGACTAACATGAGCTTCCATCCTGAATGCGCGCGTTAATAAAAATACGTTTATTGTGAGCATTTTAGACAAAATATTTATCTCGCTTCGGCCCGTAACTGGGTCGAAGGCAGCGTTAGCATGCCAGAATCTGCCGTTACTCTCTAAGAGGTAGCGGGGTATATAGGATTACGGTACACACCTTGTCCCTTATGTAACGCTCCCTAACAGCAAATTCGACGTTCAGTCCACAGACGTCGAACAGGAACGACACCAACTTCCAAAAGCGCCTTGATAGTCGACCAATACAACTTATCAAAATAGCTAATGTACGCATTAAAGGATACCGTAAAAACAATCACGGTTTTTTTGACCCGGCTGCGTAAATCACAGTGCTTTTTTCTTCTGGGCCTTTGATGCGCAACATTGGCTATTTAGTATGTTAGCACCACAACAGCCATCAAACCGCTCGTCAACGCTGGTATCGCCAGCTTGACTGTCAGTGGACTGAACGTCCAAATGTAGCCTTGGGAGAGGTTAACATATGGGACAAGGGGTGCGTCCCTAATGCGCACCCCTATTTCTAAGAGTGTACCTTCGGTATTCGCTTCGCTGACATCCTAGATCGCACCACGTTCAACATCATCCAGGGAACTTGCGCGGGAGCTTGTTCAGTTGTTGTTTTCCGGTGCCTACGCAATGGCCAGAAATGTACTTGAACCCCCTATTGCTCCATTTTGTCATGCGAATCGCTGATTGCCGGAGGCAGTACGGGTGCTTGTCATGCGTTGGCCATCAGAACGCGTGGTGGTGATTCGGGCTCCGGCGGAAAAGGACTAAAGATCTATTCCGCTAAGTTCAGCGGGAGGTTCAAAGTTCACGCTGTAACGCCTCACCGCGTAACGTCTCGCGCAACCATTCGAATTCCAAATAAAAAAAACAAATTAAATTCTCGTTAAAAATAAACAAGCATTTTTTATCGGTTCTTTTTTTTTTTGCTGGAGGGGAAAAAGGGGGGGGGGGGAGTATCTCACACTGCACCTGCACTTTATGTGTTATCGTGCATCTCAGGCAATCGTTCATTTCCTCTAATCGTTTTCATTTTTTGTGGTACTTTTAAGACTCATTTTGATTACATGTGTTGGGTAACAAATCGCTGCAGTAATTTGATTGCCTTCTGGAAGGTACTCAAAATAGACTTGTATCCGTCACTTTTTTCCCCTCCCTCTCTAATGGCACCTCTCCATTTCAACAAGTTTCCCTGCCAACGAATCCTCGAACCAAATATCTCCGGCAGGAAGATAAGTAGCTTGGAAACTCGGTCATTCTAATCCAACGTTGGACAGTGCACGGGCCGCGTTTCACTTTTTTCACGGTCGTCTTTTTCAGGCAACTGATCAATTACTTGTCAATTGCAAGTGATCGAGTAACATAAGTAATATAATTGAATACTTTTTAACCCAGAGGAATGTAATTGTAATCGATCTACCTTGCTTTTAATAGGTGGCGCCGAAACCCTTTCGTAAACAGGGCGGTCGCTCCCCATGGAGCGTCACGAGTGCGATTTAAATGTATATAAAAGCTAGCAAGGTCTATCATTAGAACGACACGGCTAACACGCGAAAATAGATAAACAGCGTCTGGCGGACAGATGGCGCTAATAGCCGTTGTCCCCGGAAGATGGAAGTGAACTTTTTTTTAAAGGATATAAACACGTATTTAAGTCACTACATAATAAAAGTAATCCCTTACACCTATTCCGAATGAAACATTATTCAGGTTCGTTACTACTCAGATATCGGGAATGAAGCAACAACAGACACGACTTGCTCTTTTCTTCAAACATTTTTCCTCCCAAAGCGAGAAATGAGGCGCAGGTAAAATCACGTATAATCTTTTGCTGCAAAACCAACAGCGTTTTTTTTTTCCTTGCTTAGTTGGGAGATAAGGCGCTTGAAGTTTTTAGGAGGGCTGGAGATAAAACAGAAGCGGCACACTGGGTCGGAAACTTAAATGTAGTATTAGAAAAAAGACTTATCTGCCGAACGCCACTGTGATCTTGAATTGACGATGAAAGAGAACGATTATCCGATTTTTGCAGCCCACGCCCTCTCTACAATTTCTGAATATTTCTTTATTAGATTTGCAAATACGGTGTAGCTTTTCGGAGAGGTATGTTAACCAATCAAAGCTCACCACGATTGTTTAAAAAAAGAAAGCTAATAAGATAAATTAGATATTTGAATCAGAGAGACCAGTTAAAAACAGACACACTGTATCTGTGGAGTTAAAAAAACAGACATTTAGGATGTGCAAGGAGTGATCGTATAATAAGTGAGGTAACGACAGAAAAAGATGGCAGAGATTCTCGTTCACGAACACAAGATAGGGCTTACGTTCGATAGATTGATCACATCAAGGGAGTCCATAAAAGACGTCCCACACCGTCGTAATATAAAGTACATCACCTCCACCATAGTAATAATAATATTAAAACGAAGAGAAAGGGCATGTTTATATATTTCCAGTTGGTTGGGCTTCAAAATGAAACTACCGAATCCGATGCACCATCTGACTGAAGTTTGAAGAGGTTCTTCTCGACAGCTGCTTTCGACTCGCTACGCGATGAACCACGCGTCCCAGAAGAGCCTTTTTCATTTCCGCGAAGTCCGTTCGGCCATATCCAAGATTCCGGGGAATTTATCCTTCGCTAAGCCTTCTGCTTCGAACGAAGGTAGCGAACCGCCCTGAAGACTGACTAAAAATCGCCTGAGTACGACCGTCTGCCTTAGGACTGCTTATGAATGACGCTTACGACGAGACGCCGCCATTAAAATAGCACCGCATTTGTGCAACTGGACGGTCACCAAATGCGTCGCAAGTGTGAATACGCGCAGCAACACAGCCAACGCAATGTCTATGTCGCAAAGAACATCTGCGTTTCCTGAAGGGGAATATTTAATTCATACCTCTATTTTTATTTCTGTACTGTTGGGCTAGCTTGTATATTGTAAAGTATTATGGCGCACCTTTTTGCTGTTTCAGCAAAGCAAAGGTGTGCGCTTAAATTTCACACTGTATTGAGCTTTGCTCACCGACAAAAAATCTGCCCGACTGCTTTATAATTTTATTTTTAGAGCCTAAAAGGAGACGTCAACAATTTTGTCCTTTCGCAAATACTGCTTAGAACGGATCCCTGACGTTAATGACCTATGAAACACGCGTTCGTTTTTCACCCCACGCGATAGAAGTCCCAGAAAAAAATTAAAGAAAAACGAGCAGCGTTCACCCCCTCAACTCGCAGCCAGAACAAGCGGCCACGTGATCTGGAGCCGATTATATGCCGCCAATGTTGATTATAGCCACGCGCTGGGGTTGGCAAAGCACAGGACACGCGCTGAGTTCCAGACATTGTTATGGCTCGGCTATTGTCGTCGTTGCAGCAATTGGACACGGGCCACTACCCGAATGCTTCTCGAGCTAGTAATTATCACGAGCCCAAATCGAGTGCCCACGCAATGCTCGGGTCCAATCTATGAACCGCATTCAAATATCGTCACTGGGGTGTACTGCGATCCCCACGTTACGTCATCAAATTATGCAAAGGTGAGATTGAATGAAAATGATCGCTTTTGTCCTTGAAATTTACACCGCAACAAAGGAGTTTCTCGGCCAGTGGCGTTGCGTGCGAGTATCCTTGAGTCCCACTAGTGCCAGTAAGCTCGTGTAAAGTGAAAAACATTCCAATTGAATATCGTTGCACCGC
>JAZHYW010043038.1:0-104630 GCA_037355805.1 Ixodes ricinus
TAAATTTTCTGATAAATTTAGCGGGAATATTTTCTTGCTAAATTTTGCGAGAAAAGATTTCTCTTAATTTAGCTGTAAATTTAACGAAAATTTCCCTCTAAATGGGAGGGGAGCAGGAGAGCAGAAGGGGAGGGTACCGAGGGGAGGAGGGGCGGACCCTCCCCTCTGTACCCTCCCGCCCTCCTCCTTAAGAGCTGTGTTCTATCTCGGCATTACAGGAAATCGTGAACGTCTTTCATTTTTTTATATTCTTATTAAGGGTCGTCCTTGTGTTAAGTATATGAATGAATATTTTTTTGGGATAGTCTTGCCAAATGTGTATATACACCTTTTTTACTAAAGGGCGCTGGCATCTTGAATGCGTCGCTTCTGGTTAGGGGTAAAACATTGTTTTGGTCTCTCCGCTTCGCTGTAAGGTGTTTACGAAAAAAATGCGTGATTGTCACACGTTCTTGTTCTGCCTCACCTATATTTTCTCGCATATTCCAGGTTGAAATGTTTTAGAGCGCAGCTCTTAGGCACCCGTTTCCGGCTTGAGCGGCGTCGGCGTCGGCTTCGCCGTCGGCGTAACCGCGCGTTGCATGCAATGCGCATGCAAAGCTGGCATGCAACGCGTTGCATGCAAGCGGCGTAACTAGCGCTGCATGCAACGGCGTAACCGCGCGTTGCATTATGGGTAGTTTCCCGTAATGACGTCACGGGGGTTGCACTCGTAAGGGTTAAGAGGATTACTCTACGAGGGTTACCCTCACGAGGGTTACCCTCACGAGGGTCACGAGTGTTACCTTCACGAGGGTTGCCAGGGTTAGTTACCCTCAAAGGGTTACCCTCACGAGGCTCGCCCTCACGAGGGTTACACCTCACGAGGGTTATGAGAGTTACCCTCACGTAACCCCCAGAGGTCACGTGACCCCCCCCCTGAGGTCACATGACCCTCCCTGAGGTTACGTGACCCCCCTGAGGTCACGTGACCTCAGGAGTCATCTATCCTTCAGTACTCTTCCATCCTCCTCCTCAACAGCTGCGCTCTAATCCATCGTTACTGGGAGTTGTAAACGGCTTTCAGTTTTTTATTATTTTTTCGTTCCACATACCAGATACGAAACCCACGTGCCTGAGAACGACAGGAAACAGAAGACGTCTATATTGTAGCGGTGCGGCTGAGATGGTTGTCAGAACCCACTGAGGACGACGATAACGCGTGCGCACACGGCACAGGGCCGACTCACAATCTGTTCAAATCTGGCCATGGACACCACTTAGTAAATAAAACTCCGTAACATTGTTGTCAAAGTGGGATTTCTGGCATGGCAGTTCATGATACCCGGAAAGCCTCCTCTCGGGAAGAACATCTGCAACATGGTCAGCGCCGGCGTCTAATAGAGCCGTATAATCGCGGCTGGACCACTTGATGACGCAGATCTTCATACCAGACTTCCCGAACAAACAAGTTACATCTTCGACGTGTCCCTCACTACTACTCTCTGAGCCTGAAATGGACATGCTCCATTGGCCGATGGCCACACCAGCATCTCAGATCTTCAAGCCAACAAGGCGCGTAAGTGCGCGCTAGACTAGTTTTTCTGACCGTCGTTGTGGTCATTCAGCGCATTCGTTTTGATCATTACACCTTATTTTGGGTCTCGGCCTTACCGGCGCATTTCACTTTCGGTGTTCATTTTCAAAATGAGGAAATGGGTTGGGATGTTTTTCAAATGTATGATGTGTGTCGGCATCAGAAATGTGATGAGACATGTTACCAGGGGTGACGATAACAGAAGCTACCGGAAGTCAGGTGACAAGACTCCATGCATATATTGCAAAAAGCGCCAATGGGGTGGATTTCGGCGCTGCGAAGGAACTGTGACGGTGTTACGAAATTTGCATGCGCGCAGAAGAGCACCGGCAACGAAACCTGCAAGAAGAACTGTCTATCTAACCGCACGTGGAAAGGTTGTTTAACAGAGCTAACCATCCTAGAAGAAAACATCACAAAAAAGGGGAAAGAGTGTAGCGGTCTGGCTGAAGCGCGTGCCAGAACCCACTGAGGACAACGACGATGCGCCCGCAGGCGGCATCACAATCTTTTCGAATCTGGCAAGGGACAGCACCTAGTAATTTAAACTCCGCAAGAATAGCATGAGACATTTTCAGTTGGGAGGCATTCACGGTTTTAGAACTACTGACCAGTTTCAGAGGTTCCATATGCACCCATTGATGTCCACGACACATGAAGCTCTAAACTTCCATTGCTGAAGAGAGTGTGACGTAGGATTCTGAGATCCCGAACACGTTGAGGCTCGACGTCTTTCTGGTTTATGTCGCGGTCCAATTTAAAGCTTCCGCCATAGCTGACCAAGTCAGGTACGTTGTCGTCTATGAATAAAGGCGTTGCAAGTAAATTTATTATAATAGTAATAAAGCTGCACTCAGCGGGGTCTGTTCTATTGTGGTGAACCCTGAACCATGAGGAAGGCGGAACGGACAAAAACAAATCTCTAAAGACAGCTATCCTTTTATTGCAGAAAGGCATGCCCATTACCAGACGAAGAACATGTCGGAAGTTAACATATTTGATCTAAACAATTTGGCTGCGCTTGAAGCTTTCTGTATGTTTACCTCGTCTTTCCCTCGCCCGGTGTTAACTCTGTCAATCTTAAACCAGCACGCTGGCACTTTTGCTTCAGCTCTAAGGTTTCGCATTGTGTGCTCCAAATTCATGAAGTCTCAAAATAGCACTATTTAATGCCATATGCCTAATTTGCTTGGTCAAACACCGTGTTCTTTTTGATTATAGCATAGCTTTGCATACGAAGTTGGGAATACTTAGACGAGCTTGAGTTTTGTTTTTCAATTGGTTTTCCTTTGGCCATAAAAGTTTTAATTACCACTATGTCAGTCTAAACAAGTTAAGCCCCGCGCAATATCAGTTAGTAATACGAAGATGAAGCAGCCCTTTTCCATCACGCACTCTCTGACCGAAGCTTGGCGCTCGCGCAATTCGCTATTTCTGTGGCGTCGTTGTTACTTCTGAGCCGCTTTCTGACCATGTAGGTATGCACGTCAGGGAGACGCCTATTTTGACGCAAGTTTGGCAATACCAGGGGCCTAGCTTTGGCCTAGTATAGTCTTGCTCTGTGGCGTTAGTGCCAAACTGATTTTCTTCGGCTTTTCGATAGCTTTACTTTAGTGTGTCATATAGATGCCAAAGTGCCGTGCTTCAACCAGAGGTGCCACGAATCAATCGAGCAACCAGCGATGATGCCCAATGCTGGCACTTGATTGGAAATTTTGACCAAAACTTGCCTCACTTTGGTATTTCTTTGGAGATCAAGTCACAAAAGTGACAGATGACAGCCAAGCAGCCAGTCAGTGAAGCTTAACTTCGGCACTTGTCTGGCAATTTCGGGCCAAGTTACCCCAAGTTAGACTAAAGAAGGTCAAGTATGGTTTTATCTCGGCTTGTTACTGTTTTACAAGACTATATAATTTCAAACAAAATGCAAACTTTTCTCCAAAGAACCCTGCTACCTGTGTGAACACAATTCTGAGGCTTTTTAGGTCAAGAAGAACTGAAGTTTGGCTGGTTCGTTTTACATATTGAAGTGGAAAAAAACAAAACAAAAGACAGAAGACATGTAGAAAGAGCCATCACACATAGCGCTGACTTAAAAACAATATTCTACTTGTACGTGATACAGCAAGTAAGCATGATACAAGACAGAATAGACCCAAAAGAAACAACCCGATGACCTATCTCCCCTATCTTGTCGTCACACGCATACACAAAGTTGCCCAACTTCCTTATAAATTCAACCTCGTCACCCGCCATTGCGATGGAGCGCTTAGACACATTGCCGCGTCATAGCTAGCAACAAAAAAGCTTCGTCATTATCTCTTATATATAAGAACAAACAAGCACCGTATAAGAAACTTGTGAGGAGTTTCTTAAAAGTTGCTTATATGTTTCTTATACTATATCTTATATAGTTATTATATAGTTCTTATATATTTCTTATATGATTCGTATATGTTCTTATATATCTTGTATAATTCATACGTGTTTATTGGACACAAGAAATTTCTCATACAAATGACTTTTTTCACTGGGGTAGGCAGAAAGGAAGCAAGGGCTTTGTTCTTCTTTTGGACACTCTGTCGGGTGACTTTGCTGCTGCCGCTGAAAGGCGCACTTGTTTCTGTTCGGGCAGGGGACCTTTCACCGGTGCGCCCATCAGCGCTGGTGGTGCGGTTGACTTCGCTACTTCCTGCGATCGGGTGGGCGCGCTGTTAGATGTCACCGTGGCAGCCTTCTCTGTCCAAACTGCACCCTGCTCCTGAACAACCGGGTTTGTGCCGGTCCCAGTGTCCTCCGTGGCGTCGGCGCTTGGTGTTTCTGTGTCCGCACCAACTGTCTCTGTCGTGCTTGGACGAAGTGTGCAGTCGTGGGAAGTGTGTGGACTCGCCGCTCTATGAAGCTATGTCAAGTTAAGATTATAGTTGGTGATACGGTGGCGCTTGAGAGGTACTGGAGGGAAAGTGTTGAGACACGTCGCTGGATGGCACTATGTGCCGTTTTGAATATTTGGTGATATTCTCACAACGTGTCGCTTGAGATGTACTGTGTGAAAGTAGCGACACGCCGCTGGATGTCACCATGTGGAGTTTGGAATAGTTGATGATATTCCAACAAGATGTTGCGAGTAGCGCGAGTAATCGCGTAATTTCTGCGACGCCGCCACACCAATGGTTGTAAGTATTTTTCTCTCTATATATATTATCTGTAAAGAATCCGCCCATTAGTTATGATACTAACACAAATGATCGTCAGGTATCGAAAAGCCGCCGGGATGCTTTCCCTTCAATCATCCGCATTATTGTCGTCGGACTTGCCACGTCTCAACAAAACCCAAACGGCCACTGCACACTAGAGACAACTTAACACTAGACGTCAAAGTCCATCGATGTATCTCCGCCAATGTGCATTCAATGTGCAATAAATTAGTTTATTTGTGGCAGGAAAACGGTCGATGTGTGAGATGAATTTAGTGCATGAGGCAACTTTTTCCTTCTTGGGACTTTGTGATTAAAGAGTAATAAAACACGCTACACGTTTTATTACTCCGTGAGTGTGTGTGTTGTTGTGTGTGATACAAATCTGCAGTTTACAGAAAAAAACTCAATGCGGGGTGAACAACATAATAGCATAGCTTTCTAATATTTTTTTATATTTCAAATTCATCTACCCTAACCAAACAGCTGTGGGAGACATCGTAGCCCCTCCATTTCACAAGCTACTGGAGACCAGGCGCATGTCATTTTCTCAAAATCTTATCGATGATCCAGGCCTTGTTTTCGGAGATGGATACACGTTCACGGTTCCTTCTATAAAGAAACCAAGCATGAGCTCTTTTCTCATCATGTCGACAAGGTAATATGTTTTGGGAATACCTAGTCGGATTCTGTCCACGATAAATACCTCATCTGTGCAGGACTGTTCGTACAATTTATAAGAATGTGTCGTTCTTTGGATATGCGAACATGTCCCCGATTCGAATTTTTGGCTTCTTGGGTGTTCCTGACGGGGAGGGAAAAACAAAGGAAGAAAATGGTCTGATTCTTCTCGGTGACATCGACGGGTCGAGCACCCAGCGTCCTGTGATAGCTGGAGTTGTAGGATGTTAAAATTTTGGAAGGACCTCTACTAATCGCCTCGTTCTTGCATGCTCAAAGTATTTATAGATCTGACTTTTAATGGTTTCGGCACGCGTTCTACTATGAAAGCCCTTGCTTTGAGAACACAGAATACAATTTAACTTCCCCCTTATTCCGGTATGACCCGATTAATTTTCCGGAAAAGTCAGGGCCATGGCCATGAATAACGAAATACTTTTCTTCATCCTACAAAATACAATTATAAGCGCTCCCACAACCCCTTTTCCCGTCTTTCGAGCAAGCACAACGGTGGAGTGAAATTGAGAGAGTGTATCGATCATAAACAAAGATGTATTTTTTTCCATCATTATGTTTGGCAATATTTTGAATTTCCGGGCAGTCCAATCGATAGACAATGTCCAATCGATAGATTGAACATTGTCTATCGATTGGACCTCCCGTCTATCTTGTCTATCGATTGGACCGGAGGTCCAATCGATAGACAAGGACAATGTTTTGCGGTACAAACGAGAGCGTTTAGTTTCCCTAAACATTGTGTGAGCGTCGGATCCTTCTAAAAACATTTCCACCGTTCTTCGTCCCGTACGATCGGAGCATCTGTTGACTCCTCCGAAGGATGCGAGATGCGTTGCTCGGTAATAGACTTCTTTGCTTACCTTCTTTGACGACGGCATCTCGTCTTCCAACGGTAAGAGTGAGCACGAAAGACTGACAGGTTCAGGAAGTTGTTAATTACGACCGAAACTGCACCTTTCACCTAGTAAGGTTGTTTATTCTCGAGATCCTAGGGTAGTAGATCGATTATGTTGGATTCCCGATCCTTTTTTTATGAACAACCAACTTTCCATAGGGGGTGTAGGCGATTGCCGACGAAATGATCTCCAGAAACCCCTTACCTTATTTTTCGACGTGAAGGAAACGTGGAAGAAATGAACTCGTCATTAAAGTAATCTTCGTCTATAATATATTTCATGCCTTCTCGGCCACTCGTTTGGATATCCGTGGAGCACGATTACCAGCGGCACCTGTAGCAGCAGCAGCGAAGGTCGACGGTGGAGTCGGCGATGGTGGTGATTCTTGATGCTCCGAGGAACACTACAGTGAAATGGTTGGAGAGGACGATCCTCGTCGACTGGTCGATCCTGCTTTGACCGCTCTTTCTTTAAAGTGATCTTAGCTTACGATTCTCGTTGGCAAATTTTGTCTGGCCCATAGCGTCACGACACGTTCGAAGTAAACGAGAACTAGCATCTGTTTTGCACGCGAAATTAGATAAGAAACCGTATCAATAATATTTGACTTTTGGAGAGGTTTCTCCTCCATCATAATCTCTAACTTGTAGGGGTCCCATGCACTCACCGGTTTTAAGAAATTTAGAGGCGATCGTCATTTTCCTCATAAGTTTTGCTCAAATAATTTATGATTGCATCGATGTCGCGATCTTCCATGACATGGTTCATCTGTGACATCTGTTCTCTCGTAAAGGAAATTGATTCGTGATTCGGGATCTTGTTTCTATAAGGATTTTACGGGCGGAAACTCTGAAGTGTCTGGATGATTATTATTTTTAGTTCGACGTCATCACCTGCCGTGTCTTTTCTTGAACTGTCAGCAATATCCCCTTCTTTGTAAGGCACGAGATGGTATTTTTTAATTTGCAAACTCCGATGGCCTTGGCGATAGCTGTTCTTACGAGCGTAGGTAACAGACTTCACGGAGTCGTAAGGACAAGAGTTAGAAAGCCTCCCTTCTGTAACAATACCCTTTTTATATTCTCGTGACTTTTCTTTCGCTTTCAAACTGATCTAATGGGCGGTACAAACCTCTTTACCTTCCTTTTTATAATTGGTGTGAGAGGAACGTTTCCTGTGCAAAGGAAAAGCGAATTTCGCGAATCACGTTCAGATGTCCCTTTTTGACGTCACGAAGGACTTCTTTTTGTCTAGGCGATTTAGCTTTGGACAAGAGGTGCAAAAACCGTGCATGTCCTTCCAAACGATTCATGAGGACGTGCGTAAAACGAGTTCTGGTTCCTCATTCTGCAATATTCTTCTTCTCACGGGGATATTATCGCGGCAAGCTTGGGACAGGTCGATCAGAATGTACCTGTATGGTGTTTTAGACGCCTCCGAATATATACGCGGAAAAGAATGACCTCTTTTCCCTCCAAATAGCGGTAGAGATAGCACTTGAAGTTGATCGACATTTCTCACTGACCGGAATATCATTAGAGCTGTAGAATTTGTTTCTGGATCCAAAGTTTGTGAATGTCCTTAGGGAACACAACGTCCAAGTTATCTTTAGATAACGGTTGCTCGTTAAGGTGCACGTAGAAAAGGACGTCCAACTTCTTATCAAACATTTTCTTTTTGATAGTGCATCAATTTACGAATTCGTTTGGTCCTGTTTGATTTGGATGAACCAATCATTGTGACAGACGAGGGCGTCTTAAATTGGAATTTATCGAGAACGAGCTGTTATGACGTCCGGTTTGCAAATTGGAAAGGTTATGTATCTACCCGCTTTTATATGCGCGTTATACGCCTTTTCCTTACAAAAAAGACGCGATGAGGCGGCCCGTCAGTTGCAACAACCCCGTTTCTGTCGAATTCCCACTTAACATGCAACCATTCCTCGGATCGCTTTTTTTGTGATTCCGGGGTTGCATCCCGCTCAATACAAAATGAGAGCTTCCTCATACAGGGACTATCTGAGCAATTACTCGTTTCCTATAAACTACCCAGTGACGTGTTCATCAATGTGTACGGTTACGAACGGAAAAAAATGTGTCTATCCTTTCAAAATCAACAATCACGAGTTGGAAACGTTTGTAGATTTGCTTTTGATCGACAATCACCTCCTCATTACCAGCTTTGCTGGGTTTTTCGAAAACAGGGCGAACCTCCGATTCCGTTGTAAAAGATGCGTAACGGGTTTTCATTTCGGCTTTCACTTACCAGTCATTTCGCATTACATAAAGAAAAAAAGGCAGTCCGTACTGTCTCCTCTGAAAAGGATGACGCGCTTTATTTATGTAGCACATACCGAATGGAGCCTCTTTCATACTCCTACGTCTACGGCTTCGAGGCCATTCTCAAACCGGAAAACACGGGTCACGTTTACGAGAGCCACGTGCCCAGCTCGTTTTGTATTCTAGTGATTTGTTCTACGGATTGGTTGGTTGGTTGATTTGGTGTTTATGGCGCAAAAGCTACTAAGGCCATAGAGCGCAAAAAACAAGACTATTGCTGGAAAAGTTTTAGATATAAAAATAGGCTTTAGTAGCCAGTGATTCGATAAAAGGTTGCAATCGGGTACCAAAAGGTAAAAAGGAGATGGGCATGATCTGTAGGTTAGGAAAGCTACAATCGGTGTAGAAGGCCGATGCTATCAAAAAATTTGAAAACATTAGTGTGTGTCACAAGGAAATCATCACTTAAGAGCATAGCTGGGTGCAGTGGGACTTGTTCTTGATACCGTTGCGAAAAATAGAAAATACGTTCTTGATGATAAGCAGGACACTCAACTAAAATATGTAGAATGCTTAAGGCATTGTCACACTGCTCACAAAGGGGGGGGGGGTATCTTCCCCACGAAGGAGGTAGCCATGAGTCAGATGAGTGTGACCAAGTTTGAGCCGGCTAAGGACAACCTCGAAAAAGCGTTCCTGGTAACGTGCACTCTGCCATTCGCTCAAAAGAAGTTTGATCATGTGCAACTTGTTGCTGATTTCTTGATTCCATTCAGCCTGCCATTTGCACTTAACGTGATTCCTGAGAAGGCCTTTGTAGCCTTTGTAGTCTGCATAAGGAATGTTATGAAGATCAACTGTTCACTTCACGCAAGTACTTGCTGCGCGATCTGCTGCCTCATTGCCCGGAATGCCCACGTGGCTGGGAATACAGCAAAATATAATTTCGTATCCCTGTCCTGAGGCAGCAACAACCTTATCTCGCAGTCCAAGGAGCAGGAAGTGCTTGAGGGTGCGGAGGAAGACAGTGCATGCAATGCACTGAGGAAGTTGGTGTATATGATAGAGCGAGAAAGCTTTTATCGAGTATGAAGCCTATGGTTAGAAGCAGACCATAGAGCTCTGCTTTAAGAATAGAAGCAGAGGAGTTGATTCGCCTAACAAGTTGAACTCTCGGGCCAATCATGGAGCACCCGACACCAGATTCCGTCTTTGTACCATCTGTGTAGAAGCTTCATATCCAGAATACTGACTTTGCAGTGCAAATAATTCCTGAAGAAACACACCATTGGGAGTATCAGCTTTCTTGTATCGTGTGAGTGAAAAGTCACACTTAATGACAGGGTGCTCCCAAGGTGCTCCCGCAAAAGTGGACTACACTACAGGGGGCCTCCAATCGAGTCCCACGTTCTCACAGGCACTTTTCAATCTCAAAGAGAAGGGAGGCGCAGTTCTGACTTTGTTTTGAAACACCCTTTCAGAGCGCACGTCTTCCACAGCTATTCGCGCAGGGTGATCAGAGATGGACCTCACCCTCAGGGAATACATAAAGCCCAGTGAAAATCTTATCTTCTCAAGAGACAGCTCGTTGGCCTCTGTGTACAGACTTGGCACAAAAGACGTGCGCAAGGCACCCGTCGCCAATAGTAAGCCAAGATGATGGATAGGGTCGAACATTTTTAGAATGGAAGGCCTAGCTGAACCATAAACAATACTGCCATAGTCCAGTCGTGATCGCACTATCGAGCGATACATCCTCAAAAGGCACGTCCCGTCAGAACCCCAGGATCGGTGGGACAGGACTTTAAGAATATGAAGTGATTTGTGGGCTTTTAATCTTAGGTTCTTAATATGGGCACCAAAGGTTAGCTTGCTGTCAAATGTAAGACCCAGAAACTTGTGCTCAGGCTTCACAGAAACTGTGGCATTGTTTAGTGCTAGAATAGGCTCTGGAAATAGTCCTCGTTTCCGAGAAAAGCACACACAAACTGTTTTATCTGAGGAAAAATTAAACCCATTTTCATTGGCCCAAGTTGATAGCTTATTGATGGTTAGCTGAATTCGTCGCTCACACAGTGACACATTGCAAGAGGACACAGAGATCTGAAGGTCGTCTACATAGAGTGAATATTGCACCGATGGGGGGATAGCCAATGGAAGGGAGTTAATTTTGACAATAAACAAAGTGACACTAAGAACGCCTCCCTGAGGAACGCCATTTTCCTGGACAAACACTTTAGATAAAGTTGTTCTTATTTGAACACGAAAGGTGCGCCTGCTGAGGTAGCTCTCAGTGGTACGAAGCATTCGACCACGGATACCCATATCATACAAGTCCCACAGTATACCAAAACGCCAGGTTGTATCGAAGGCTTTTTCGAGGTCGAAAAATGCAGATAGGCAATGTTGTCTATGAACGAAGGCCTCACGCACGACTGTCTCCAGCCGTACTAAATGGTCAAGAGTGGACCGAGATGAACGATACCCGGATTGGTTCACATCTAGATGTTTGTTAAGTTCAAGGAACTACATCAGCCTTCTATTAATTATTTGTTCAAGAGTTTTTCCGAAGCAGCTCGTCAAAGCGATATGCCTATAACTAGCCGTACAGGATGGCTCCTTACCGGGCTTGAGTATGGGTATGATTGTTGCCATTCTCCAGTCCAATGGAAAGTAGCCCTTGAACCAAGTACGATTAAAAAGGTATAAAACAGTATCAAGTGTGGAAGGATGGAGATGTTGTAGCATATAGTAATGAATACCATCTCAACCAGGAGCCGATGCTCAGTTCGTGTAAGGTAAAGGGGGCATTATAAGCTTCGCATTCACCACTGGATGTTTTCAGCACCATGCTTTCAGCTTTCTTTTTATGTTGCAGAAAAGCAGGCTGGTAATGCTGCGAGCTGGAAATAAATTCAAAATGCTCGCCAAGGATGTTGCCCTGCTCTTCAAGATTGCTTGGGACTTTTCCATTTCTGGAAAGAAGTGGAATAGTGAAAGCGTGATAGAAGCCATTTACTTTATGAATCCTGTCCCATACTTCATTGGGAGAAAGTTCTTATTGATCGCATGCTTTTCCCAGCCGCGTTTCACTTTGCGACGAATGTACTATCGGGAAAAATGAAATGCGAACAGAGAAGCGCGTGGCTTGCCGGCAGGCTGCGCCACCTGGAAGTGAGCCTAGGACGAGGGTCGCTACTCCGATGTATCACGCCCTTCGCTCGGCGCTCCCCAAGCTTCGGCAGTGCGCCTCTCAGTGCGCTGAAAGCTGTCAACCGCTATCTTTGTCTGCTCGGCGCGTGGGCCGAGCTTCTTCGCACCGCACGCGCTGAGCCAGCAAAGGTAGCGGTGATAGCTTTCAGCGCACTGAGAGGCGCACTGCCGAAGCTTGGGAGCGCCGAGCGAAGGGTGTGAACACATAGGAGTAGGCCAGCACGAGCTTTCATTTTTCGGAAAGATATCAGGTTATCCCGAGTTGGATAACGTCTTATAACACTCCAAGCTTTGTTTTGCTGTTTGCGACTCTCTTTACATTCTTAATTCCACCATGGCTTCGGTAGTCTAGGAAGCTGTCCAGAAGAACGAGGGATAGAAAGTGACGCTGCAGTGAGAATATGGGATGTGATAAGATGGTTGAGCTCATCAATCGAAAGCTGATCAAGGCGAGAATAGGCCAGGAGTGACGACTGCTTAAAAAGGCTCCAGTCTGTTGTTTTTTTTTTCAAACTTCCAGCGCGGATGGCGCGTAGGCGAAGACTGAGGAGTGTCGTTGCATTTTAAAATAATGGGGAAGTGGTCACTTCCATGGGTATTTTAACCAACAGTCCATGAAAAATCAGGTAGCAGATTTGGACTGCGAATAGAAAGATCGATGCATGTAGATGACAAGGATAAATGGCTAAAGTATGTAGGATGGCCAGTATTAAAAATGCATTGTGGATGTGAAAATAATATGGATTCGATTATCTTTCCGCGTGTATCTGTATGATCACTTCCCCAAAGAGTACTATGTGCGTTAAAATCACCGAGTAAAAGAAAGGGCTCTGGAAGCTGGCTCAAAAGGGAGCCGAGATCTTGTCGCTTCAGAAAAAGAAAAGGTGGAAAGTACACTGAACACAGAGTTATGGCTTTATGCAACAAGAGACGAACAGCGATAGCTTCGAGTGGCGTCTGAAGCGGAATCTCTGCACATGGAATATATTTTGGAAGCACCACCGCATCGCCTCCACAGGAAATGGACGTGCTAGGGCGGTCTTTACGAAACACACTGTAGTGTTTCAGAAAGTTAGTGTGAGATCTATTCAAGTGTGTTTCCTGCAAGCATAAGGCAGATGCCTTATATTCTTCTAAAATGAACTCAACATGTGTAAGGTTAGTGAATAAGCCACGGCAGTTCCACTGAAGAATTAAAGAGCCCATTTTAAAGGATAAAAGATTTCATTAATCAATTAAAGCAATTCTGCATTTACTACACCCTAAGGAGGAACCACGCGGCTTTTTAGAGCGCAGCTCTTAGGCGCCAGTTTCCAGCTTGAGCGGCGTCGCCGTCGCCGTCGGCGTCGCCGTCGGCGTAACCGCGAGTAACCTCGTAACCCTCGTGAGGGTTATGAGAGTTACGAGGTTACTCTCACGAGGGTTACGAGGGTTACTCTGCGAGGGTAACCCTCACGGGGAAGACGAGGCTGCCTCGTAACCCTCTTGACAGTAACCCTGGT
The DNA here is from genome assembly GCA_037355805.1 of Ixodes ricinus. NCBI lineage: Eukaryota > Metazoa > Arthropoda > Arachnida > Ixodida > Ixodidae > Ixodes > Ixodes ricinus. Next base: position 13,363 of record JAZHYW010043038.1, read on the forward strand.
AACCCTCACGAGTGTTACGAGGGTTAGTTACGTCCAAAGAGGGTTACCCGTCACGAGGGTTACGAAGGTAGCCCTCGTGATCCATCGTGCAGGTAACCTCGCGGAGCAGCCTCGTAACTCTCGTGAGACGTATCCCATCGTAACCCTCACGAGGGTTATGAGGCGTTACGAGGGTTGCTCTCGCGGCGATCTGCTCGGGTTACCCTCACGAGGGTTACGCGCCTGAGGTCACGTGGCCCTCGATATCACGTGATCCTGCCTGAAGTCACGTGACCGCTCTGAAGTCACGTGACCCCCGTGGGGTCACGTGACCCTCCTACATGTCAACGTGACTCAGCTGAGGTCACGTGACCCCCGCGCAGGTCACGTGACCCCTGATGTCACGTGACCCGCCTGAGGTTACTTGACCTCAGGGGAGTCACCTACCCTCAGCACCCTTCCATCCTATACCTCAGTACCTGTTCCACCTCCTCCTCAAGAGCTGCGCTCTAATCCGGCATTCGGAACGTTGTAAACGGCTTTCATTTTTCCTTTCTGTCTTTCTGTTTTAATTTAGCGGTTTGCTATTCCATGTTCTCCTGATCCGAGGAAGGACCTGAAGAGTCGGCAATGTCAACAGCTCCCACTGCATCCTGAATCTTGGACGCAGGTTTGCAAGTTCCGACGTGGTCGGAGACCTGAGCCTCGAGTTTCCGGCCACGGCCAGACCCCGCCGAAGAAGGCTTCGACGCTACCAGGCCGGCACCCTCCCGCATTCACGCTTTCAACGTCTTTTGACGTTGATGGAGCAGCAGGTGGGCCCTGTTGCTCCGTAACAAGGCGGGCCGCCTCCGAGGAAGTGGAACGACGGCCTCGCTCCCCATCTTGAGAAGAACCACTGGCACGAGGCTGCCGGTCAGCCGGAGGTCGTGCCTGAATCGACTGGGGTGGTCTGTGTGCTCCCAGCGTTACCTGGGGCACCCTGCTTCCCCGCAGGTTGTTTCGGGGCCTGAAAGGGGCCTGCCAAGTCCTCAAGAGAGAACTGAGTGGCCCTGGATTCCGTACGTGGTGCAGGGCCCCTGCGCACCGCGTCGGAGTAGGTGCCTTTGGAAATGAAGGAAAACCTTTGTTTTGCTTCAGGATACGACAAGTTCTCTTTGGCTCGTAAGCTAAGAATTTCCTTTTCTTGTCGCCACAGAGGGCAGGAGCGAGAGTAAGCAGGGTGAGGACCCCTGCAGTTAGCGCAGGCAACTGAACCTTCACAGACGTCGGCCACATGGTCGTGGCTCCCGCACTTTGCACACGTCTCTCTCCTCCGACAGCTGCGCGACCCGTGACCAAAACGCTGGCAACGGAAGCATCGCTGTGGGTTCGGGACGTACGGTCTGACACGGCAATTCAGGTAGCCAGCTTTGACGAGTGCAGGAAGCGTGTGACGTTCAAACGTCAGGATAAGGTGTTTAGTTTTCACCTCTGCGCCGTCACGCCTCGTCATAATGCGTTTGACCGCCACTACTCTAGATGCCCGCAGGCCTTCCAAGATCTCGTCTTCACTACTGGAAAGAAGATCATCTTCTGAAATCACCCCTCGAATGGTGTTGAGGGTTCTGTGTGTGCTCACTGTTACCGGCACGTCACCTAGGGATGTCAATTTTAGAAGAGTAGTGCTCTGGGACGTTTTTGAAACTTCAACAAGCAGATCACCATGAATGCAGTTTCTTCGCTTTGTAATCACCACCTATTTGACTGTCGAGAACTTTTGCTACAAGGAACGGTGACATCTTTGAGAGAGGATTGTCAGGGACCTCGGAGTGGATCACCATAAATCTTGAAAAAGTTTCATCTTCTTTATTTTTCACTATGACTGTTCGCGTTCGGGACGATGCCTCTTAGCGGCACGTCCAGAACTGGGCGTTTTGGTTTGGGGGTTTGCCATAAGAGGCGAAGTTTGTTCGGAACCTGTGGTGTGCCGCCCACCACGGAGCCCAACAAGGGAATAGATAACGCACTATAACAAAAAGGGCTTTGCTGGAGACGTTATGCGATTAGCACTGCCCAGGAACTATAACCGAGTGTGGTTCTGGACAAGGGGTCTGTCGCCACCCAAGGTTAGCCCTTGCCGCCAAAGGAGTTGAAGAAGGAAAGAAGAGAAATGAGAAGAGTGAAAAGAAGGAGAAGACAAGGGTGAAAGAAGGGAGGGGACAGTAGAAGATGTGGCGACTAGCCTGAATCATCCTGGCCGGGCCTTACCAGGACTCCCGTCTATGAGAAGCGGGGGCCAAAGTGGTGTACTGCCTCGCCCGGGGGGCCCCGAAGGGTCCAAACCTACCCCGGGCTCGGTTCAACCACCAGGATGCCCTTTTCCCCAGACACGGGAAAGCCACGCACAGCCAGACGTGGGCGGGCGAACCCGCATGGCTCGGGGTCCGTGGTGACGCCACTCACCAAACACCTGCTTTCACAGATGCCCCCTGCTGGGATTTGTTCTACGCACTCACGAGTTCTGGAACATTTCCTGTATCAAGACGAGGATTGTATCGAGCAGTTCATTTTCGCCCAAATAAAATATCCAAACTCTTTCCCGAGTAGATTTCGTGCAAACCCACGACGAGCCAAAATACACCGAACTCCAACAGCTACTGTGATGGATGTGATGAGTCGCTCGACAAACATAGAAAAGGACTACAATCACTTTACCGGACCTTACGGAACGTGTCGAGGTTGTAATGTAAATAACAGAAGTAAGAAAAAGTAATTCCCTGGTTGCACACGACCACTCGCATGACCTGGTCTTTAGTTTACCAAAACTGCATTTATTCGAGCCGAAAGAAATCAAGGACCTCGCCAGTAGCTGTCAACCCTTTAAGCGACTCCACGTTGGGCGCACTTGTGCAGGACCTCCATTCCAAAAGCTTAGAAAACTATCGCTACCTTCTCAAAGCGTTTTCTCAACATATTGAGTTGCTGGCACGAAAGGGTGTGTTTCCATAACCGAATTTAGCGTCTACGACGAGCCAGAATTGCCACCACGCAAGTCATTTTACAAGAAGCTTAACAACGCTCACATTTCCGAGAAGGGTATCCTCATGCCCAGATCGTTTTTGAAACGTTCAAGTTCACAAACGTTGGACAGTACAGCGGCTGCTATCTGAACCTTGACCACTTATTTCTATCCGACGAATTTGTAGAATTTTAGGAAATGAGCCCTGGAAACCTACGAGATCGATCCCCTGCATTTTGTGTCGCTTCTTGCCCTCAGCTTGGCCAGTGCGCCTAAATAAATAAAGGTGAAATATTTAATTGCTCGACGACGTCAACGCTTATTTTTTTTATTGAATCAGGTTTGCAAGGAGGGATCATGCAATGTGCAGTTTAACATGCGAGGGCTAACGTTCCAACCAGCGACTCGTTTTATCCTAACAAAGAAACGTTCCACCTCAATGTGAACGGTCTTACACGACAGCGACGAGGAAACCGGTTCCGTACTGCTATTTCTGATGGCCCAACCGCAAGGAAATTGATGTCCTTCAGCCCAATCAGCTTTCAGACGACTCGCCTACTGGTTACATGTTGAAGCTAGACCTAGACTATCCAGAGGGACTCCTCGACTAGCGTGCAGACGTTTCTTCAGGTCATGAACAGCGAGGGGTTCCTTTCGAACGGTTTTCACGTTTTCAAAACGCGCTAGTAAAAGCATTTGACCTACCCGAGAGAGTGTCTGAACGTAAGCTTCTTTTATCGCTATTTCTCAAACTTAATTACATTATTAATTTCCGATACATAAAGTTGTACCTGCAGCTAGGGTTTAAATTGAAGAAGATTCACTGCGTACAGCAAATTTCCCAGCGAGAATTTCTAAGGAAATTTATCTACTTCAGTCACCATCTACGCGAGCTGACTACTACCACCTTTTAGAAGAACCTGTCAAAGCTCTTTATGAACTCCATCTATGAAAGGGCGGGTGAAACTCCTCTTGAGTACAACGACATTGTCATTAGCATTTCCTGGTTTGCGTTAAGCGCCGTTCACACTCTTGCGACCGAGAACAACCGAGACAGACCAGACCGGTTTTTAGGACCGGAGGCGCTATACAGCGGAGCTGGTCCTAAGAGATCGCAAGAGGCTTAAAAACCGGTTTGGTCTCTCTCGGTCATACTCGGTCACACTCGGTCGCAAGAGTGTGAACGGGCCTTTAAGCAGCCCAGGCAGCACACAATATTGGAGCGATATTCGCTCTCGGGTCGGGAAAGTGGTGAGAGTACGGCCGATTTTCCCGTTGTATCGGGAAAATTGTGCCGGTACCATTTTGATTCTGCCGATGTCGACAAAATATCTGTTATATTGCGGCGACGCAACCGTGATATATATGGTACACGAACAGTGTTTTTCCCTGAATATCGGCTCTGAATCGGCAATAACTGCGCAGTATTAGGCATTTTCGACCGATTCGAAAATGACATTGAAAGAAAGCGGCACCCTTTTGACACGGCCGATGTCCACAGGATATCTGTTATATTGCACCGGCGCAATCCTGATATTTAGTTTAAGCAAAACGGGCAACCACGATTGCACGAATATTGTTCTTTTTTTCCTCCCAAAAACATAACTTGGAAGGGGAGAGGAGAGAGACGGGACGACACGAGTGAGAGAGGAGGCCTAATAAGAGGGAGAGTGAACCCAACCTTTTTAGTTCAACCTCACGTGACCAGACTCGCTTGCGCCTTGGAAAGCAAATTTGGAAAGAAAGAGGGAGAGCGACAATTGGGGACGTACCCGTCTTAGGTTAATCCTTCGAAATAGGGCGCTCGAGCCCAACCCAAGATCCGGCTAGGTGCGCGCGCGCGGGTGTGTGGGTGTGTGTGCGTGTTTCAAGAAGCGAGAGGCAACGTGTGGTGACTCATGGCGATCGCGACACCGCTTCGAAGAAGGCCCCCCCTCCCCCCATTTTGGACGTGACAATCTGCCGGCCTCCTCCCCCTCACCACGAGCAAGAGGAGGACCACGTTGCCAAAGCAAACGGAAACAGAAACAGGCGAGGGGCATTCCAGCAGAGCCTCCGACTGGAAAGACCTCAAGTTCTCCCCACCTTTTCTGCGGGGGAAATGGACGAACCCGGAGGGGAACAAAAAGGAAGGAAGAACGGGGCCAGGGGCTGGGCGGTACGGGACGGTGCGGAGACCAGGAGGCAGATTTTTCCTTGGACGGGACGGCCTGGAGGCAGCGAGACATCGACGGACAAAGGGGATATTGAGGAAATGATGATTTCCAACGCCGTGGGAACTCGACGCGGCTTCCCCGAGACGACCAGATCTGCGAGTGCTTGCCGGGAAGTTTTTTTTTTATTGTTCGCTTGATACTACGCCATTTACGTGCATTTGCGGAACAGGTCCTGCTACGGTTTGAGTGACATGTGTGGCAACTTGGCAACTACTCAACGATGACACTGGTCATTATCGATAGACCCCTCTCTCGACAAAGAGTCTTCTTGGAGTTCGTGTTCAAATGTTTTCATGGCGGATAGAGCGGGACGTATGTATACGATAGACAGGTGAGAAGCAACTGATTTACGGGTTTTCTTGGTCATGTAGAACGCGAGCAAAGTGCTGCAGTCGATATTTTTTTTTATAATCTCGTGATAGAATGGAATTTTGTTCTCCGTCGTTATTCGCGTGCTGTTGCGTCGACATTTCTAAATATGCGTGGTAATATTCTAGTTTTTATTGGAAGGTGAATAACAAGTTTATGAATATTGAAAGTGCGTTGTTGATGCTTATCTGTATATTTATACAAATGTTACTTTATTGCCTTTAACGCGTTTATGCTAGATTATTAACTGTATTAAGGTAACAGTAATTTTGTATACAAAATAAGTTATATTTTTTTCTAAGGCAGTTCAAGCCCATAGGAAGAAGCTCATTATTTGACTAAATGGTAAGTTTAGTACCCCTTCCACACGAAAAAGTTAATATATTTTCATTAAATGATATGGGATTTAATCAGTTCGCGGTCTTGAGTGATCATACGAGCGTCGCAAGCTGATCTGTCGACCCCATAATGTTATTCGATCGATATTACTTTAATTTAGCCATGTGGTATAATGCAAGAATTCAGTGACTGCGCGCGATAACAGTCGCTTACATGATCGTAAGTGACACTTGTCTAGCCGTGTCCGCGTTGACTACGTCTACCTGATTTTTAACTGTGATGTGTTTTACTGTGTCCAATCACTGCGTGTCTCGCCATTTTGTCAAAGTATTTCTGTATAAAACATGCATTCCTACAGGAATAATTACGACTCAATGTTTTCTACTTAAAACAATCACATTTTTCTATAGACGTCTTATACGCATGCCTCGTGCCATTTCGTACCGATTATTTCGCGGTGTAATGTTGTGCCCGTGTAATAAAATATTTTCGAGACCGGTTGCTATGTGCAGCTTTCTTTTTAGCTAATAAGACACGCGTATGCGACTGCAAGCGCGTTACGACGGTCGATCCACGCCCGTTGCCTTCGCTTCGCCGCGCGCCACCGATGGCCTTCCTTCGCGACGTCATGAGAAGAGCGCTACTGTCTTATTTCTTCGAGGTGTTGATTAGTGTGCTTTTGGGCTGATGTTTGTATGTGCCGTGTATGTGTATGCGCTCAATGTATATGTTCAGCTGATGCTTCTGGTATCCGTAGTGTATCTACATGTGTGTATAATAAATGTGCCAAAAAATCCCGAAGCGTAATGTTGGCGTGAGCAAATAAAAAGATTTTGGTAGCACATAAATTGGGCGGTATCTATAGTCCGTTGTAACTTGAGAAGGTAGGGCAAGGGTAAGACGGGCCGGGGAGGAGGAAGCAGACGGAACGCAAAAGAGAGAAGGAGGTTTTCCCCTCTCTTATCCAGCATTCCGTCTGCTACCTCCTTTCCGGCCCGCCCTACCCTCGCCCTACCATCTTGAGTTGCAACGGACTATAGCGCCGAGGCTCCAAGTACTCTTTAGTTATACGTGCGATATCTGGCGGGTGCTGCCAGTACAATATTACTGCCAGTACAATATTAAAATTCTCGACACCCGGAGGATACTCAGCCGACGCTCTAAGTGCTCTATAGATATACGCGCGATATCCAGCAGGTGCTCAGACGACATGCCGGCTCGATTGACATACGCGATGCCCGGTGGATACTCAGCCGACGCCCCAAGTACTCTATGGATACGCGGGCAATATCCGGCGGGTACTCCGACGACTCGATTGACCTTGCATTAACACGCGATATCCGGCGTGCACTCAGCCGACGCTGCTAGTACTCTATAGCTATACTCGGCGTCCGGTGGGTACTTCGCCTGACGGTGCCGGTACTCCAGTGATATTGTGCTGGTACTGCCCCGGTTTTGAAACGATATTATCTAGATATCATGTGGATGGGAAGAACCGTATATTCTGAGTATTGGCCAACAATATTGTGTAGATATCAATAGGCATAGTTTTCGTTCTGGCTGACCAGAGTTTTATTCAGATAAACTTGTATGTATTGAAAGAGGGAGCTCCTCAGATCCTTTCTTGAAATCACTATTTTTCGTCACCGACCCGTCTGATGCAACAGTGCTCGCAGGATTGCCATTGTCCCGAACGAGTTTTGGTTCAATGTGAAGGCAGCTCGATTTCAAATCGTAAATCGAAGACCAAAAGAAGTGACATGAAATTATAAAACGGATGTGGAGGTTGTACTAGCGACGGGAAAGAAGTCAAGATATTCCGATTTTTTCAGAGCAAACAAAATAGGCGGCAGCGAGAAAACTTCTAGTTAGCCGGTTGTAAACAAGAGGATCGGTCGTGGTGGGTAAAAGTTCCGTGCAACATCCTCTAGGTATCGAAAAAGTCCAGAACCTTTCGTCTTTTTATTTATTTGGGCAGACTGAAAAAGGTTTATTGGACGCCTTTCTTTTCTGAGCTGCACCGAAGAGCTTTCGCAGAAGCTCTCCCCTTGGGTTTCGATACGTCTCGCCAATTCCTTTTTGGAGGGCATCCTGAAGGGAGGAGCCTTGCCTGGCGCGCTGTGCTACGTCTCTGCCGGTGGCCACTAGTTTTCGACCGAGCTACGGCTTTCTTTGTAAATACCGGCGATATTCTTTGATAGATGTCGAACAGAAGACTGCTCTCTACTTGGAACAAACGCTCGGACACAAAATGTGGTAAATGTTTCTCTTCGGTACAGGAAAAACGGTCCACACGGAACGGCGCTGACTTTACGTGCCTTTTCTAAAATTCACAGCGGCTGCGACACGACAGGATTCATCTAGAAATGGAATGTAAGTTACTTTCTCACCAACGAGCTCCAAACAAATGGTGTTGACAACAAATTACGATCACCATATTATATTGTAAAACAATTGAATGAATATGGTATCGTGTCGTTTTGCTTGATCACCGCGAAAGGTACGACTCTCAAACGTGCGGCGTTTACATCACCAACATTCTCTGCTTTTATAAAATCGCAAGGCGACAAAATGCGATTATTTCTAATAATATTCCAAGCGGCACAAGAACGGTAGGCGAGTATCGACACAATATTGTTCGCAAATACTCCGAATATACGGTTCTTCTCATCCACACGATATCATATATATAATTTCACAATCAGGGCAGTACCAGCACAATATCACTAGAGTACTTCCACCGTCGGCTGAGTACCCACCGCACGTCGAGTATATCTATAGAGTAGTAGCAGCGTCGGCGGAGTGCACGCCGGACATCGCGTATATAATCCAAGGTCAATCGAGTCGTCGGAGTACCCGCCGAATATCACCCGTATATCCATAGAGTACTTGGAGCGTCGGCTGTGTATCCACCGGGCATCGCGTATGTCAATCGAGCCGGCGTGTCGTCTGAGCACCTGCTGGATATAGCGCGTATATCTATAGAGTACTTAGAGCGTCAGCTAAGTATCTGCCGGGGGTCGCGTACGTCAATTTCATATGGGCAGTGTCGTCCGAACACCCACCAGATAAAGCGCGTATGTCTACAAAGTACTTGGAGCGTCCGCTGTGTGTCCACCGGGCATTACGTATGCGTGTTCGGTATCGGTGAAATACCATGGTTTGCACGTTTATGAGAGAGTTTTCGTAGACCGTGTGTGCACCTCCGCTAACGCTAGATCGGTCATTTATGCCTAGGCATGGGTCGCTGCAATGAACATGGCTGCCGTCTTTGCTGCGAACCATGCCCAGGACAAACTATTCTATGACAGATCTGGTATTTGCGGAGGTGCAAACCAGGTCTACGAACGCTCTCTATTGATAAGCGCGCAAACATAATATTTCATCGACACTGAGTGCCGAATGATGAAGCAATATTGCTTCATCACTCGGCGCCAACACAGCGCCGCAAGCTTGGGGCGCAAGACCCCGCAGAATGCTTTCCAAAGCATTCTGCGACGCCTACGCAAGCTCCGAACATTCGAGAATTCGGCTACAGTAGCTTTGCCAAAGTAGTACGAAAAATTAATGCCGGCCATCCACTCCCCCAAAACCGCTACCAGCCCATAAGCCAATGAACTTACAAAGCACGTGCTAGAAAGAGATTTTTTCTAGTACACAGGTATATTTAGTTTCAAAATTGGTGTGATGGACCCAATTATTTTTATTTGTTTGAGTGCTTGGACATCTGAAATTGAAAATCACTGGGCCTCTTGAGACTACATTCTTCAACAAGCTATATACATGACATATCCAAGTTGCTACCACCAGTTCAGTTATCAATAGGGTTTTGCAATTGAACGTCGGCTTGCTTCTAGTATGTAGACGCTACGGGCCCTTTTGGCACCTTTATTATACACACATGTAGATACATTACGTATACCACAAGCATCATCTGAACATAAACATTGAGCGCATACATATACAAGCCACATACAAACATCAGACCAACGGCACACTAACCAACACCTCCTAGAAATAAGGCCGTAGCGCTCCTCTTGTGACGTCGCAAAGGAAAGCGTTCGGGGCGCGCGTCGAAGCGAAGGCAACGGGCGTAGATCGACCGTCGTAACGCGCGTTTAGTCACATACGCGTGTCATATTAGATAAAATGAAAGCTGCACATAGCAGCCATAGCAGCAAGTCTAAAAAACATTTTATTACACGGGCAAAATATTACACCGCTAAATAATTGGTGCGAAATAGCACGAGCTATGCGTATAAGACGTCTATAAAAAAATGTGTTTTTAAGTCGAAAACATTGAGTCACGCATTTATTGCTGTAGGAATGCATGTTTTATACAGAAATACTTTACAAAATGGCAAGACACGCAGTGATTGGACACAGCAAAACAGATTACAGTTAAAGTTCAGGAAGACGTAATCAACGCGGACACGGGTGGACAAGTGACACTTACGATAATGTAAGCGATGTTATTGCGTGCAGTAACTGAACTTTTGCGTTATACCTCTGACATATGAGCAAAATAATGAAATTTTGATCGAAATGACATTATGATATTATGACCTCCACAGTATTTTCGTCGCGCGAAAACAGGCCAAGGACATGAAAAATAACAAACAGTCAGAACTGCACAACAAGAAGCTGGCACGGTTAATGCCCCCGGAACCAACTTTACGGAACGAGAAACGGACTGTGTTCAACTACTCTTTCAAGGAATTGACGGACAACCACGTGAGTCTTCTTTTAAAAGGTTTTAACTTTGCAATGCCACCTCGATACGTCCCCAAGCGTGACTTCATTTTCACAATCGAGGAAAATCTCCGCCACATATCTAGCGAGACTGGCGTCAACCTTGCCTGGAGCCGTGTGCTGTTTATTTTGAACAATGCCAAGACGCCGCGGCCAAACCTGGACCAGCATGAACGCAAGGCGTTGCAGGAGTTGAGAGCTGATGAGTCGATCATCATTTTACGTACTGATAGGGGTGGGGGAACGGTGGTTCTCGACACGACTGATTACGACCGGAAAATGTATGTTCTTAGTAATCCCAACACACCTTATCCAACTATCCCGCGACCCAACTGGGAAAACCGGACGTTCGTTAGTTGATCACCTCGGAGAATTTCGAAAGTAGGGAAAATGATTCTCTGTACCGCCGCCTTTTTTCCTCCGACGGATGCACACCTAAAGTGTACGGCCTACCGAAGAGTGCACAAATCAGAATGTCCTCTGCGCCGAATTATCCTTTCTTGATAGCCACACGTACGACCTGTGAAAATCTTTGGTAGAGCTACTGGCGCCGGTCAAAAATCGCCTTTCTGTACAGAACTCGCAAGAATCCGTTCAGTTGGTCCGTCTCCAAACCCTCCTTTTGAAAGAAGGCATCTTTTCTTGCGATGTAGTTTCCCTTTTTACTAATGTTCTCAACGATGTTGCCATTGATGTCGCACGAGAGCGACTACTTGATGATCAAAGCCTGGTTTGTTGGTTGATACGTTTATCATATAATTTCACTTTTGTGTTTTTCTTGAACCAATGTTTTTTTCGCCTTCCGTGGAGGGACGTATCATATCAGGCGAACGGGTGAATGGGAAGTGCGGTAGCTGTCATTGTTGCTAAGCTTGTTGTTGAGCACATTGAGGAGAAAGTACTGAAAAAATTTGCGTTCCAGGTCAAATTTTACCACTGATATGTAGATGACACTTTCGTCATTTTAGGCAAACGTCATGCTAACGATTTTCACCGAGAGTTAAACAGTGTTCATCACGCGATACAGTATTCTTGCGAGGCAGAACAGCAGGGCAAGTTGCCCTTTTTAGATGTATGTGTGATGAGGACAGGCGAACCGAACCACAGTATTGAAACGGGTGTGTACCGCAAACCATGTGAAACATAATTTTTTGATTTTTTGTCGCATCCCCCAGTGCAACACAAGAAATCAGTTATGCGATCATTTGTACGCAGATTAAATACTGTGCCATCTAACAAGCTCCATGGCGCAAATGAAATGACTGATTTACAGGAAGCTTTAAAGCGGCTGTGCAACGGTTTTAACGTTGAAAGAATTGCCATATTGCATTTTTTATATTGTTCATGCGTGCCCAAGTGACCAAAAACGCGTCACCTTTCCCCGAAAAACTGCTATTCTGCTGCGTAATTTGCAAGGCGAAAAACGAATTATTTGCCGATTTGCAGGCGCCCGTGGCGGCTACGGGAACTAAAATGACGGCGTCTCTGGGGTTACGCGGAAGTCAACAAACCCTGTCCCCCTCCGCTGCAGCACTCGCCGTCAGCCCCGTGACGAACCGTCCTTTGTGTCCATCGCTCATCGCGACCTTCGACGAGGCTAATCCTATCAAAGTCGTCAAGCGCGGAGGAAGCGGCTGGGGTTTCTAAAGAGAGTGCCCAAGGGGAAACCACGTGAACCTCCAGAGTACGTCACTCGAAAGTCGCGTGGAGAGTCGAAAGGCACTGCGACCTTCGATTTTTCTTTTTTTTTTAAATAAGAACTAGCGCTCGGAAGAAAATGCGGTTTTCGGTTTTTTGTTTCATAGGTGACGCAGATTAATTTCCGCAGTTAATTGGCTAAAGTCTGAAAATTGTTGCACAACCCCTTTAAAGAAACATCACTACCCAAAGCGTTTCGTTGACGAGGTCAATAACCAAAAGAAACAAAATGTGCAACCGTGCGAAAGGAAAAGAGCTAAGCCTGTAGTGTGCATCCCCTATGTCAAAGGAGTCTCCGAACCTCTCAATCGCGCTTTGAGGCCCCTTGGCGTTCGAAATGTTTACAAGCCATACTGACCTATTGGAAGTTCCGTTTCCCAACCAAAGGACCCAACCCCTGCGAACGTCCAGAGAGGCGTTATCTACAAGGTCTCCTGCACTGACTGCCCATGTCCTACATTGGTGAAACCGGCTGGAGAAGAGAGACCAGACTCAAACAACACAAGCGTGACGTCACGTACGCATCCCACGCGACGCGTCTGAAGACTGATTTTGTGGATCATGCGCGGACAATGAGGCGCTCTTTTGGCTTTGCGGCCGCGAAGACCTTGGCGAGGGAGAACAGATAGGGGCATTGGAAACTCCTAGAATCGTGGTTTGTCCGCAGGGACACATCCGTGTCTAACAAAAACCGCGGCCCTCTCCACGAAGCTTATACAGACATTCCTGATAAAGCGTAGACTTGAGGTGGAACCCTGCATTCGCTTTGTAACTACTGAAAACGCATCCCGCACGGGAGGCGAAACGTCTAATGAAATTATTTTTTCGGTTGGGTCAAGACGGTGCTCTTATTTTAATTATGACGTCTACCGGCTTTTGGAGTATTTTTGCATTTATACGTAAATGCCGTAATGTCAAGCGAACACAAAAGGAAAAAAATCTACCCGAAGCCGCAGTGACGACAGAAAAACGACGGGAAGAAGGAAACAAGTCTCAAAAGAACCACACACAAGCACCGGCAGCAGGACGAAAGCTTTAACGTAGACGACCGATCTCTTGCTCGTTGCTTGATGCTCGCGCGTCGGGGACCAAAGACAAAGGTAGACGGAAGACCGTCTGTCAGCGCGCGGGCGAAACGGGTAAACAGCACCTGATTAGGAGAGGAGAACCGCCCGGGTGCACGTTGCTCTCCCCTCGGCCGACTCGGCGGTGAAGGCAGTGAAGGCGCCAATGAGTCTGGTCACGTGAGGGTACGTCTCTATTGTTTCGGAGTTCGTTGAACTAAAAAGGTTGGGTTGACTCTCCCTCTTATAATGCATCCTCTCTCTCCTGTCCCTTTCCAAGTTCTCTTTTTGGGAGGAAGAAAAATAAACAATATTCGTGTCAATTGTGGTTACCCGGTTTGCGTAAACTATATATCGGGATTGCGTCTGTGCAGTATAACGGATATTCTTTGGACATCGGTCATGTCAAAATGGTACTGGCTTTCTTTTCATATCATCTTCAAATCGGCCGAAACTGCCTTATACTGCACAGTTATTGCCGATTCAGAAACGGTATTCAAAGGAAACACGGTTCGTGTACCATTTATATCATGGTTGAGTCGGCGCAATATAACAAATATCCCATCGATATCGGCAGCGTCAAAATGGCACCGGCACGATTTTCCCGATGCAACGTAAATATTGGCAGCACTCACATGACTTTCCCCACCCCAGGCGAATATCGCCCCAATATTGTGTGCTGCCTGGGATGACTTCACGGTCTGCCACGGTAAAGGAGATATACACGGTCATTTTACCCAATCAGAGGATGTACAACAGGTGCGGATTGATCACCATATATCGCTTGTGAAGCAGCTGCAACGCTACGAGTTTTATGCAGGGGCTATGTCGGAGCAGGATTTTTGAGGTAGGATATATATGCACTGTTTGTCGCGTCAATACGGTGTTCTGACGATTCATAGATCTCGAGGATCTCAATTTGGTCCTGTGTTATGACGTGTTTAACCCTTGACGGCACTATCTCAACCTCTTGATCGAACGTCTCTTCCTCTACGGGACGGCCTTCCAAAGGCTGACCTATACACATATATTTGTTCTCGAAAGAAGTGTTTTTTTAGCTAACAAAGACGACATGTGCAAACCATTATTTCTCTGGAAGGTTAGGGAGTAGCAGCTTTCTTTTGAATCGAGGCTCGCTTTGGGACAAAACAATTCTCTCAGCCCACTTTTCACCAACGAGAGGACGTCTTGTTCTGCAGGGATTTGAATCTTTTTGGTGAATTCCACTTTCCCAGCGTCTGCTGCTCTGACCAAACAGATACCTTTAGACGACCTCGAGGACGACATCATACGTTTCATTTAATGGGATAGGTCGGGACAGCTTTGCCTTAAACTTATTTAAATATTTTTGTGAAATATTTCACTGGATGCATTCGACAAATCATCCACATGAAATTTATCACTCATTCTAGTGACCGATCGTGAACTACGCCAACACCAGTCTGGCTGGACCGATAGCGAGGTCCGATCTTTTCTGTCGGGTCAAACGAAAAGAAACGCAAGCAAACGGAGTTAATTTATTTCCACGAGTCCACACTATTCGCAAGGGCCAACCTGTAGCAAAGAACATCCGTGGCCAGCTGCTGCAGGTAGGTTGATACGATGTAACACTTGCACCGCACTGACCGTTTGATAATATGCACAGTGTTCGAGAGAAACTCCACCTCGTCCGTCGTTTCCGCTTCGGCCACTCGGGACATCACCTTGCTCACCCATCCCGGCAAGAATGTGAACGGACTCTTGTGCGTTGGCCATTTTTTGCGCTTTCCCTCGTAGTGCTCGTACACGCGGGACACTAAGCGAAACACAACTGAATCCACTTCGTAGGGAGGGAACTTGCCGAACACAATCAGATCGATGAGCAGTTCCAGTGCAGTCACAAAGAAGTCGTTTGTTTTACGTTCTCCAGCGCAGACTTCTATCTCGCTCCAGCGAGGTTCTCTCCCGTGCAACTAGTCAGACGTCCGGTCGCCAACATCTCGACATTACGACACCTTGCGAACTTGTCAACAGATTGAAGGTCACCGATGCGATTAGCCGCGCGATTCGCGTCATCTTGTGGGAATATCACCAACTATTCTAAACTGGACATGGCGGCATCCAGCGGCGTGTCTCCGCACTTTCTTACAAGTGAATCTCAAGTGCACCTTGTAGGAAAATCACCAACTATTCACGATGATGATAATGATGACGATGATGATGATTATGATGATGTAGTGTTCCCTTTGGATTAGGCGGTTCCAAACCATGTTCGTACCTAGCCAAAAAATATTAAACAAAAATGTCAATTCTTCTTTTGACTTTCCCCTTGTGTTTTGCGTTCACTTTGCTCTTTTCCTTCGCCACCAATCCTCCCGTCTATTTTTTGGTATTTCGGATGCTTCGCGGCTCCGTCCAAACAGCTACGGAAACGCTGCGGCGCGCGTTTCACCTCACTTTGAGGGATAGCAGCAGCATCTTTGTCTTGACACGCGCTCAGCACTGACCCCGTCAGTGGTGGTTTGACATCCGAGTGCTTCCGCCAGCAAGTGGGCCTGTGGAAGGGCCTGGCTTGGTGTCTGTACGTTTTTAGGAACGTGATACCACTGCACCGGATTCCTTAGTTGCAGGCTTGAGCACGGGAGGACGATGTTTTCGATGGTCTCATCCTCTTCTCCACAAGCCCGACATGTTGTTCTTTCCACCATTCGATAAAGACTTTTTGGGTACACTAGCGTTCTCAGCCCTCCTGCATGTGCCTCAGAAAGCAAGTGCCTGCCCAGGCTGTTATCGTATAACTGAGCTTCCGCTAATACTGAATTTTTGCTGAGGTTGTACAACCGCAATGTTAACTCGCTCTGTGCCACCTCCGCCCACTGTAGGGCCTCCTTTCTCACGCACTCTTTTACACACCTCCGTCTGCCACTTTATGTCTGCATTGGCACTCACGGGCACTGCAGAAGAAACCAGATATTTTTTTCTAGTTGATATAATCGCTTCCTCCATCAATGTGACGCGTTGCGCTAGTTGGTTTGAGGTGACCATCTTGGGAAAAACCGCGGCAACGAAACGTAGACAGGAGTAAAGAAACAAACAGGACAGGACGGCGCTGAACTAACAACTGTTGTTTATTACACAAAGGAGAAGGAAGAAAACAAGAAGCATCTTAATCAGAAAAAAATATGCTGCTTGGTTGGCGCGTTTGTGTGTGTCTAAATTCTCTGATTAAGATGCTTCTTGTTTTCTTCCTTCCCCTTTGTGTAACAAACAACAGTTGTTAGTTCAGCGCCGTCCAGTCCTGTTTGTTCCTTTACTCTTGTCCAAGTTTCTTTGCCGCTGTTTCTTCTCAAGATGTTTGCTTCCTCCATCTTGTTTGAATACTTGTAAGGTGGATGTATACAAAAGGTCGCTTTGCCCACCGACTTCAGTCCATGAATCGCAGCCGCCCTTCGTAGCCGATCTTGTTCGTTGCTTCTCTGGTTGCGAAAAATGACCACCCTAGGTCTCGTCGGACAGCCTCGTTGGCCACCATACCATGGCATCCAACGGTCTGCCTCCCGACGTCTTGCTGACGAAGCTCCAAGATGTCCTGCACTTCTCTGGGTAAGCAGATAACTGCGTTGGCAAAAATCAGTCCAGCTACTATGGCCGCTTCCAGAGTTCCCGTGGAACAATAAACCGGTCGCAGCTCCATAAGTTTCGTTTGCGAAGAGCGTTGGTGCGTCGTGTAGCTGCCTGTCGGATATGTAGATGGTGCTCGGCCAAGTATTTTTGCTCATTGATGAGTGTAATTAATACCGATGTACCTTTAGGGGGCTTGCTCTGGCATTTTATTGCCAATCAGCACGCAGTTACCTAGATTAGGCTTTTCAGGTCCAGCCAGTTGCATCACTGCCAATATTTTGTTGTTAAAGCGAAGGCCTCTCGCATCCGCCTCCTTATCGCAAATGTATAAAAGTTTCTGAAAATTTACTGCAATCCCAGATGATGTATAAGCGCGGTGAAAGACGACAGCCTTGACGGAGATCCCTTGTCACCGTCACGTTTTTTTATTTGGCCCCATTTAGCACCGTTTTCACCGTGTTTCTTGAATACAGACATTGGATGGGCGCTAACCACTGCTGCGGAAGGCCAAGCTGCTCTAGGTACAGAATCAGTAGATTATGAGGCACATTGTAATAGGCCTTGGCAATATAAAGAACGCAGCGCAGCAGATTTTTGACTTCTTTACGGTCAACCTCAATACATTGAGTGATCGTAAATAGGTTATCTTCTAGTCGGCGTTCCTGCCGGAAACCTCCTAAAGTTCTGAGAGCACCCTATTCCCCTCTGCCCATAAAGCCATATTTTCTTCCACGATGCACGCGAAGACTCGTTATATTATGATCGTCACTGTTTGTGGCAGATAGTCCGGATGGGGTTTTCGGTTTCCACACTTCATTGGAATCAGGACAACTCGGTCAAGTCGTTAGTTTTGTGGCAAAGGTTCTACGCTCCAGAAGATTTCGTTGAAGATGGCTGCCAGTTGTTTCATGGGGTCCTTTCCCATGGATCTGACACAAGAGGCTGTGATCCCGTCTAGAGCCTTGGAGGTAGATGTGTTCAGGTGCGTCAGTGCTCATAGAATAGTCACCCAGCCTATGACCGCTTCTTGAGAGTGTTCTTCAGTGTGTGTCGTCGGCCAGTCTAACTGCGGAGTTGCCGATTCTTTGAAGACAAAGGTCTCCATCAGGCAGTCAGTCAAATGTGTAGCAATGTCGTTAGGTACTTCCCAGTGATCTTGTCGACAATAGTGTTTTCCTGATCTCTGCCATGTAGGGAACCACGGTAGGCCATAAACTTCCTCACTGCGTCTTTGCCACTGTACCGGATATCTTGGACAGTCGCCAGATAAGTCAATTTCCACACTGAACGTAGCGCCATCCAGTGGCGTGTCCCAACACTTTCCCACTAATACATCTCAAGCGCCACCTTGTAGAAGTATCATCAAGTATAATCTCAACTTGACTTAGTGTAATAGAGCGGCGACGAAAGATCGCTGGTTCGACGCCAGCCGAGGGGCAGGCGTAGAGATTATTTTTCGGAGGAATAACGAAATTCGTCGATTTCGCGTGACATGACGATGCAGACATTGGTTGTGGACCCGAATGAAAAATCCATCAATGTAACCCTGTTTGGCAGTCAATGTTTTCTAGTGGACCGCTGACTGTGCCTGACTGTACGTCAAGCATGTCTGATTGGCCAACAAGTTACTCTGACCGACAGTCAAACTCCAGTCAGACTCCACTTGTCGGCTTTCTGGTGGTTTCCTGGTGGCAGTCGGCCGCCGCGAAATGCCGTCAAGGTTTCTTGGTGGCGATTCTGATTGTACATCGATTGTCTCTGACTGTACGTCAAAAAGCTTTGACGTGCAGACAGACGTATGGTCAGAGGACGTAAAGTTCGTTCGAATACCACTATTTCGTCAAATCTATGAATACGAAAAATAATCTATGCACGAGAAAACGATTTCGGGGCGTGAGCCCATAAAACCGCTGATGTTAGAGATATGACAAGCAGGGCACCCGACAACCCTGATCAGAAGCCCGCCGAAACGCCGAACACGCCACTTACTCCTTCACTTTCGCTTCGCCTCGAGCTTCGCCGAGCTTCCATGAACGATCGCTCTCGACTCGTTTTGTTTGCCCGCTTGCTCCAACCTGTCGATCCTGCCCAAGCTCTACAACGTCTTAAGTTTTAGTAGAATTTCTCCTCGACAAGACCCAGTCTGTCGTGAGTTCCGACTATGTAAGGAACTTTAGCGGTGTAGTTGAAGGCGACAAGGTGTACCAGGTCTACTGGGCCGGAGACGCGCGAACAAAAGGAGGGTTCTACGACGCGAAAGTACTCTACATGGCAGGTGAGTAGAACTGAAGTACGGAGATTGATGTACGAGTGCTTTGCATAACATGCTGAAGGCTTAACTGCATATGGAGCCGAAGCATTCTTTAGAGCGATGCACTCATTGTCGGAACCTCGCGCTGCAATACTGCAATGCTCTTGACTCGGTCCGAGAGGTTTAGGCTAGAAAGTTTATACCTTTCTATCTGTTGTGGGCTATTGGCCTTACCGCTGTGTCGCAGCTCATTATTATTGTTTCATGAAGAGCGCAGACAAAAAGCATCCGCGAGCGTAGTTCAGATATGTCTGCTGCTCGCGTTCGTCCGTGGAAGCCAGGGCTGTCTGTCGTAGCATGCATGCTTGCTCTCTAGCTTCAACGGAGTCGCATACGTTTTGTGAATTAAAGTGTATACGGTCGTCCCGAAAGGTTCAGACATCGAGGGCGTTTTTCTGAACGTAGTGTCTAGAGTACCGTCCGACGGCACTCTTGCAGAGCGTTCAAGTGCCGTCCGACGGCACTCTACTCACGCGTTCAAGTGCCGTCCGAAAGTCTCGTATAAAACGAGGTCTCAAAACGAGTTTTTTGAAGCTGCAGTGTAGCTTAGTGGTAAGACGTCTGCCTCATGAGCAAGCGGTCCCGGGTTCAATCCCCAGTGCTGGGTTGCTTTTATTTTTTTTTTATCTCTCGAACATTTTTTTTGTCGACGCATTTTGCGATATTTACATTTCTTTTTTACGATTAACACTGGGAAAACCGAATGTTGTCGACGAAATTTCGCTGAACAAAATGGTATGGGGCTTCGTTTCCGGAGGTGCATGGGGAACAGCGGTGCTTGGTTTGCCGGCTGGACGCCGCGAAGCGGCGTGTACGACGGGGCCAAATGGGTCAATAGTTTTGTAATTAGCAGTCGCATACTGTCGCCGCGAAGCGGCGTGAACGCAGGCCGGGGGGGGGGGTTGTTGTGTTAACGAGCTCCCCAGTGATACACGCGCCGTCCGACTCTCTTTCGGACGGCACTTGTAGGCGCGAGTGGAGTGCCGTCGGACGGCACTGTAGACACAGCCGATGGCGCCTCGGCTTGTGAACCGTTTCATAGCCATCCAAGATGGCCAACTCGGAATGGGATCTTTTATATAAATGCTGCCCTTGCTGATGAAATTCTTTTGGCAGTGGCAGTCAGACGTCATCTGATGGACCATCAGGGCACGTTCCACCAGGGCTGCTGACTGGCAGTCAGTGTCCCAAATTACGTATCTTGATGGAATTTTCAATAGGGAGGAAAGAACGACCGAATGCTTTGGTGCTCTGGGACGGACTGACCGCACGATTAAATCTTCTCGCGCGTGACCCGCGACTGACCCGCGGGCCAGAGCTCGCTGCTTGAGCTCTGTGTTCCGGCCTTTGTTGTGGGCTCCTACAGGGCTCCCCCCCCCCCCCCCCCCCCTGCTAGCATGGATCGTGGAAAAACGGAGAAAAGTACTAGACCCAATGCTGGCAACACAATAAGATCAACAACAACAAAAGTAGAAAATTTGATGCCGGTAGTGGCTTGATGTCGATATGACATGTCATTTTGTCCAAGAGACGTGCTTCATTCCAGGTGATGCGCTGGCTTTCTGGGGTGCATAAATTTGGTTGGTAGGACGTGAAAACAGGTGCTGCGTCGTTGAATACTGGTTTTATGCGATCCATTGCGATAGTTTCTGGATGCCCGTGCCAGTCAAGAGTGATGGTCTTGTCGGTCCGGTTGAGAATTTTAAACGGGCCGTCGTACGGTGGAATTAGGCTCTTCTTCACGTCTTTGCGGACAAAGGCGTGAGTGCAAGTTCTTGG
The DNA here is from genome assembly GCA_037355805.1 of Ixodes ricinus. Lineage (NCBI taxonomy): Eukaryota > Metazoa > Arthropoda > Arachnida > Ixodida > Ixodidae > Ixodes > Ixodes ricinus. Next base: position 34,474 of record JAZHYW010043038.1, read on the forward strand.
CTCACAAATACCTTGCGAGAACTTGGCAACCGAGGAGTGCGTAGGCTGGAGCTCTGTGATGAACTGTCGTAAGTCATCCAAGAAATGTGGTGTTGGCACAATATCCTCGGATGTGTCGAAATATTCTCCGGGAGTCGGAGCGGCGATCCATATACCAATTCCTTTGAGGTGCATTTTAGGTCTGCTTTAAAAGCTGATCTAATGCCAAGGAGGACGACCGGGAGATGATCGACCCATTGAAGTCGCCCGTCTCGTGCCATGATCGATGTTTTTAGCTACTGGTGCAACCCTTCTACCATACCATTTGCTGACGGGTGGTAAGAAGTTGTGTGCAAGTGATGTGTTCCAACAATTTTTGCCAGGGCAGCAAACAGCGAACATTGGAACTCGCGTCCCCGGTCCGTAGTGAAAGTTGAGGGGCAACCGAAACGGGCTACCCAAACTTCAACAAACGTTCTGGCAACTGTCTCTGCGGTGATGTCAGGAATGAGACTTGCCTCAGGCCACCTGTTGTAGTGGTCAACGCAGGTCAAAATATAGGCGAAACCCCAGCGTGGTGGAGAGGGACCCACGATGCCAAGATGAACATGGTCGAAGCGTGTGCCGGGTGTTCTGAAGCGCATTAAAGGTGTTACGGTGTGCTTGCTGACCTTCGACCGTTGACATTGTAGGCAGCCTCATGTCCACCTCCGTACATCTGCATTAATGGTAGGCCACATATAGCGTACTGTTACCAGTCGTTGTGTGGCTCGGACGCCCGGATGGCTTAAGTTGTGCAGATGGTCGAGGACCTTCCGACAAAGGGCTAGCGGGACGAAATGTCGAGGACTACTGGCAGACACGTCGCAGAGGATGGTGCCAGTAGAATGAGGGAGAGGAGCTGCCCTCAATACCAAGGCCTTGAGCCAGTCAGGATGGGCTAGTAGCTCCGATTCGTCTCGTTGTGCCATAGCGATGCTCTCAAAATTGACACTTCCAGGGCTTGCCGAGACGGCATGGACATGAGACAGCGCAATTGCTGCTGAATTGTCTTTGCCTTTTATCTGGCGGAGATCTACAGTGAACTCCCAAATGTAGGCCAATTGTCGAATTTCTCGGGAGCAGTAGGCGGTGTGGTTGTCATGGAATGCATATGTTAGAGGCTTTTGATTCGTCAGTTTATGAAACTCGTGACCCCCAATGATGTGCCTGAAATTAACGGTCAGGTACCTCCGCAAGAAGTTCACGTCCGAAAGTACTATAACGTGTTTCTGCGGGCTTCAGTTTCTGGGGAAAAAAACAAGTGTTCGCCACTGGCTGTTGAGACTCTGTTGCAGGACAACTCCGGCAGCTGTGCTGGAGGCGTCGGTCATAAGACGGGTGGGGAGCCTCAGGTCGTGGATTGAAAAGCAGGGCTGCATCGGCCAAGGCTTCTTTCACGGTGGAAAATGCTGATGCAGCTTCTGCGTTTCATGGGACTGCTGATGATGGCCCTTTCTTGGTTTTAAGCAGATCCGTCATGGGTTGAAGTATTTCAGCCCAATGCGGGATAAACCTGTGATGGAAGTTGATCAAACTCAGAAACTCACGAAGCTTGCGAAGTGACGCGTGTTGGGGAAACTCCCGGATTGCTCGGACTTTTTCTTCGAGGGGTAAGATGCCCATTGATGTTTCATGGTGGCCGAGGAATTCCAAAGCCTCGACTCCAAACACGCACTTCTTCGGATTGATGACAAGGTCGTACTGCCGCAGCCGGTCGAACAAAAGCCATAGGTGTTGTTCATGGTTTCCGGAGATGAGCTGGCCACGAGGATGTCGTCAACGTACGCGAAAACAAATTGAAGTCCTCTTGGTGACTTCATTGATGAGGCATCGGAAAGTTTGTGCGGAGTTTTGTAGGCCGAAGGGCATCCGTACGTATTCAAAAAGTCCGAACGGTGTGGTAATGGCCGTCTTGGCCACATCCGCCGGTTCTACGGGAATGTTGTGGTAGGTTTCTGGCGCGGATGTTGACGGAGAGCCCAAAATGTGCAAGAAAATCTGTTCCAGTATGGCCTCGCGAAGATACGCGACAATAAAATCCCACTGGAAAAGTCGCCTTAGTCATATGTCGATGGATAAAGATCACTAGCCAGAGATAGCAGTGGTCGAGCTGTTGACGGCTCGTAGGGGCGCGGTTTGTTGAGCTTGCTGACGGTCAAGTCGTGACGCGGGCAGGACGCTCACCTCGGCCCCGGTGTCCACCAAGAAGCGGTGACCAGAAATTCGGTCGACGACGTAGAAAAGTGCGGCTTGCGTGTTGGCCATCGTCACTCGCCGCTGCTAGTGCCGGGCTTCGGTGTTTTCCGACCAAGAGCATGGTTGCTGGCAGTGCGTGGCACGTTCCGCGTAGCGCTGGTGGTACCAGCACAGGGCTCTGTTGCTTGACCGTGAGGCTCGTCGGGAGGATGAATGGTCGTGAGGCGAGCTTCGCCTCGTTTGTCGACAAGGTCTCTCGCCTGTCGCCTTCATGGCGGCAACAGCGCAGGAAAGCTGCGCTATGCTTGCCTTGATCTCTGCGATATCTGCTTGCCAAGGCGGGAGCTCGTGATGTTTGTGAGCTGCCGCAGCAGCAATAGATGGTGCGGAATATTCGGCGGTGAGATCCGCCAGAATAGCAAGGCGATCTAGTGGCATGCCGTCAGCGGCTGCCAGAACCATGCACTATTCCTTGCGGAAGGTTTTGAAGAAAAACCTCCCGCGGGATACGGTCTTGGGGGTCGGTGGCTTGGGGGCCCAGCAAATGTCGCATTTAATGGAGAAGTTCTGATGGGCGGCGCTCTCCTAGTTCGTGGGCTGTCGGTAGCTGTTGAATCAGGATGAGGGAGGTTACCTATGAGAACTAGCTCTGCAGACTCATGGTTAGTGCCACACTCCAGAACGAACTACGGAAATCAGACGTTGAAATATGTAGTACCTCGTTTATTCTAAATCGCCTAAGTGACGTTGAACGTAGAAGTTTTGAATGAAACCATAAACAATGTACGCTCCATGCTTGTGAGAGAGTGCCCATGGAATTTGTGAGACTAGGCTAAATCGATTACTTTTCCCTCCAGCTAATGTTGTTTTATTTTTGGTGCCACAAGTGTGATAGTGAAAAAAAACATTATGTGTATGTACATGCTGTCCTCTTTCGCTGCTGTGGGAGGCAGAGGCTGGTCAAGCAACAACTGAGTTGCTTTTTTTTCTGTCTTCTCCCTCTCCAAACGCAGAGAAATAAAGAGTTTGAGTTTGAGTTTGAGAATTCGTGACCGCTCAAAATGCCGTTGTTCGCTCGAGCAGAACGCACTTTAAGTGATCGTAGGCGTCCTCCCGGGGTGACTGCGACAGCACGTCGTCCATTTCGTCAGCCACGTTTGGCGGCAAGGAGGCAACGACGTGGTAGAATCGGGACAGCTGGGTAGTGATACGCCGAAGGGGGAACTGCGCCTCGATTTGGGTGAACCAAACTTGCGGGTTCTTTGGCCAAGAAGGCGGAAGGCGTAAGTTGATCATTGCGAGGTTGGCGTCTGAGGTCTGAGGAGACGTGCCGTCGCCAGCGTGAGCGTTGTCCTGGTCCATCTTTGCTGAGACCGCTAGAGACGACGGCGGGGGTGTTCAAACGTCGGGTCACCATTTGTGGGGAAAAGAACGACCGAATGCTTTGGTGCTCTGACACGGACTGGCCGCACTTTTATATCTCTCGCGCGTGACCCACGACTGACCCGCGAGCCGGAGCTCGGTGCTCAAGCTCCGTGTTGCGGCCTTTGTTGTGGGCTCCACATTGGCAACTAATCAGTTACAATGTTACGGAGTTGCCACTCCAGACTTGGATGATTCCGGTTTTATTCCGCACTTTTGTGATCCCGGTATGGAAGGGGAATGGGATGGCGCAGGGTTATGGAAGGGAATGGAATGGCGGCTGGGGGGGAATGTGAACGGAATGACGTGCCTTTTGGCCGGAATGGGGTGGGAATGGAATGGGCTCGGTAAAATACGATATAGCTTCGCCACTATTAATAAATCTCCCGAAAACCCATGGGAGCGGCGGCGAACGCGGAAGTAGTGCCTGTAGCGGACTCGGAGTCTACGGAAGAAGACAACGCAATAAAAACGATAGGTTCCGCGACGTCCTTGAGCTTTGCGAGCCCCATTTCATCGTCCCAATAGCTAAAACAATTCAAGAATGTCAGTCTGCCTGCACAGCGGGATTCACTGATCGCAACTGTAACGACAATCAAAAAACAGCGAGCGCAGAAACAAAAATAGGGCAGTTTATTCAGCGGTCTCAAACGCCACTCAGGAGATCACTCGCGTTTGAAGCGCATCTTGGAAGTGAAAAATAGGCGTTTAGCTGCTTGAACTACGTCGTGAGAGGTTACTGTTGATTCGTTACAAACAGTGCTGTTTCAATTTATTACCTGAATAAGTGATCATCTAAACTTGCGCAAACATGTTAAGATTACCTGAGTAAGCGCACCAGCATAACACAAAACCAAAAAGTAACAAGAATAACCACTGTACGAACGATTTCCGAACATTGCAGGAAAGATGGGGTCCGCAGGTGCTGCTCGCCGTCGGTGTTGAGTCCACTACAAACAAAGCGTCAGCAACACGGCGAAACTAATTAAAAAAACAGCTTCTTTTTTTTTAGATGCTTGTTACACGTTTGTCTAATTGCTTTTGCGGCCTTGGTAGGAACTAAACACAAAAGAGGAAAGGAATAAAGTAGTCCAGCTCGCACAGTCCGGTAAATAAGAGTCGCTCGCTGCAATGTGCTACGTGCTAGCAGCGGGTGAGCTTTTTTTTTTTTTTGCTTCGTATTTATCTTTCCAGTGACTTTGGCAGGGTTTTCGTTTGCTCGCTTGACGGAGCAGTTCAAAAGTACATTCAAGTACTTGTTGACGTATCTTTCCAGGCAATTCTTGCACACCGTGCATTTGTGTTGAGTGTCGATCGACGATCCGTGGCCTCAGGTGCTCCTAAAGCTGAACTCTTGTCTGGTGCATAATATAAGTGCATTGTGTGTCGGCTAGCTGACGAGCTAAGTCGGAAGGTGGTGTCATTTTCGCATGCGATTATTTGTTGTTCTTCATCAAAATGTCTTTCGATGTGCTCTATACTTCTGATTGCAGGTGGACTTGGCAAGCATTTTGACAGGTCTGACTTGCTGCCCACCCGGCTACATAGGACTGGGTCCTCAGTTGTGCATCTCGTCGGTCTTCCGTGAAGTTCTCCGCGATCTCCATGGAGTTGTCATAGTTGTCTGTTGAGGCGTCAGTGGCAATTTTGAAGCCAGACTTGGATAGCTCTTCAAGTTTAATTTGAATGCTGCTGTAACTTAATTACTCACATATGTTCGCTCTTCGGGAAGCGGAAGATTTTCCAACAAATCGCAAAAACTTTTTGCTGTGTTAGGCAGTAGATGGTATGCCTGCCATCTTCATGCATGCGTTAGTGTATGCCCGAAGGCGGCCGGTTGATCAACAAACGATGACCCATAGCAGACGTGACCGCGTACTCAAATAAAATCAGAATAAAAATATATAACGAGCTTACACATTTTATTATTTGATAAATATCCAAAAGCTTTTATGGAGACTTCGAATTAGAAAATCAATCGGAGGCGAACATAGGAGGTTATTGCAACCGACAGTGGAAGAAAACAACAACAGCAACAACAATGTTGTAGACGGCCCTCAAAATGTCCGCGCATAGTGTAACAGACGAACCTGCGGTAGTGGTAAGCTCCGAAGCGAAGGAAAGAGTAAAAAATAAGCCAAACAAGGTAAAACAGAATACAAGATTGTTCGAACGTCCAATAGAAAGAAAAAAAAACACATTAAAGCAGGAGGAAGAAAGAACACGGCGGAGGAGCGTCGTCTCAAACATACAAAGAGTGTATGAGGCAAATAATAAGAAAAAGGAGCCTGGTGAGGAAGGTCTAAGTCACCACCATAGCATTCTACTACCGAATACAAGGGCAGTAACACAATACTCAAAGAGAGTTTTGTGATTTCGTTATATTCACTCTCAAGGGCATTGATTATTAACGTATTCAGAGGGATGACACCTTCTTGTCAACCAACATGAAGCCTTTCCTACTCAAGTTTTACATTGAAGGCCGGACTTCCGCTTAAATTCCTCACGTAGACGAGTAGTCCGATCGAATAAACTGCCATTCCTCCCCATCTGGGAATCTGTCGATCTTCGTTCGTAGGCTCTAGTGTCATGAGAACGAGGGGTGTGGCTCTTCGTCCGCCGAACGCTGCTTCGGAGGGTGTTTTCCCCGTCGAAGATGAGAACGTCGCGTGCTTCCGGAACGAGAACCTGGCGATTCTTCATTGAACTGCTCCTTCCGTAAGCTTCAAGAAGGCTTTCTTCGTTTCGCACACCATCTGTTCTATTGCCCTTGAAATGCAGGATGATATGGGGCACTAATGCAATGCCTGATGCCGTTTTTGTTTTTCTTCAAAAACTAGTTTTTTATTTGATACTACATTCGGCGCATTATCAGAGAAAAGTGTTTTCGGTAGGGCAAAAGTAGCGAAAAGTGAGCGTACAACGTCAATAACGCGTTTGGACATCGTGGCATGCATCGTATAAACTTCCAACTACTTAGAGTGCGCATCGACCATGGCTTCGCAGATGCGAATACGTTTCGCCACCCGCCGACTGAATAGTGGATTGTTTTCAGTTACTGTCCATGATGGCGCTGGACTCGAGGAAGACTTCGAGTCTTTCCGCAAAGTTAGCTCAGGTGCATACACTTTTTGGCGAAAGCGGCAAGTGTTGGAAATGTCGATAACGTCGGTAGCGACGTGCTGTGCATGGCACTGGACGCTTACCATTCGCTGAGAAGAAACTTGCTTGTTCGTCTGCCACGAGTCGTCCGATATCAGGTCATCATAGCAACTCCATCTCCCGACAAAACAGGTCTTCATTGTCGACATGTCCATAGTTAGCAATCATGTGAACTTGTAAATTCCCGAACGCGCATCGCTTGCCGTCGCTAAACGCCACTCATTCATAGTGTCTTCATTGCAAATATACGTCTTCCTATTTATTCCGATGCTTTTCATCATATTCCTCCTAAGCTGTACTTACAACATTATGTCTGTCGGTACTTCCGAAAATATTGTACTGGCGTTTGTTTTCTGGGAACTATAATGTAACCACCTTTACAACATCTTCCGGAACCCGTGAAACACAATATTTAGTGACGTCACTTTTCAGTCGTCATTATAAAGGCCGGTTCAGACACTTGCGTTAGAGTGCGTTTGACTGCGTTGCGTCGAGAACCTGAAGCAAATCACCGGCACCTCTGTGGTTCGTATGAAGCGTAGAATCCAATTCAAGGAATCATCTTGGCACGCGATATAAGCAGCAGGGACGTCCTCGCTCCTCGCAGCCGCAGCACAGTCAAACGCAGTCAAACGCACCTGTCTGAACCAGGCCTAATGATAAGATAAGTACCGTAAATCTCGAAGCAGTTTACTAGACGTCCGCTTCCAATGGTGTCTTGGAAGATTGAGTCTACTGAGCGTGCATTCCCGCAGAAGAATTTTTCATTGACAGAATATTGACACGTCAACCAACAATTGATCCCTTTTTGGTAAGATTTATTGCGAAAGCAAGTGGCAACCGCCGAACCGCATGTCCCTATATCAGAGAACAATTGTTACCGAGCCTGACATTCTCGCATACATGCGTTTGCTGGGCCACGCTGTTGAGCCACCTGGGCACAACTGGAAGCGGCGCGAGCACGCCACGATGGGAACGTGATGGTGCAAGAGCCATCCCACCGTGAATCAATATTTCGGCCACCCCACGGGTGCGTGTCCCCATCTATTGGTTGAACTAGAGTTCCTGTATAGGCTTCCTACGGGAGCCAGAGTTGCGCGTCGGTTTTCCACGTGCCGCCGCGCCGCTATTCGCCGAGTTCCGGTCACGTGAGGATACGGATCAAATGCCGTGCAGGAAAGTGGGTTGCACGCGCCCCGACAGTACGTTCCCCTGCTTTTGACCGCGGCGCGCCTCGAACGCGCGGCGCCGTTATTCGGCGAATTCAGTCACGTGAGGACCAGGATCAAGATGCCGTGCAGGAACAGCCTATACAGGAGCTCTAGGTTGAACTAACGCCTTGTTCAAGACGACTGCTGTGGGACCGCAGCCTTAAAGTGCGACGACCAGACTCGAGATTCTGCAAGGCAGAAGATCCTCCTCACCGCGGTGGAGGAGGAAACAGGCACCGGTGGACAGGGTAGAGAAGGGGGAGGAGGAAGGGAAGAAGGAGTGGAAATCGCGAACTGGTCGCCGGTCTTTAAGAAAAGTTTTCGAGGAAAGAAAGTGTGGGGAGGAGGAAGCGGGAGAAACGCTGGAGAGAGGAGTGTGTCTCCTCCCGTTCTCTCCGGCTTTCCGTTTGCTTGCTCCTCCCCAGCCATCCTTTCCCTCGAAAGCTCTTACCTTGTAACTAACTATATCAATTGGTTTATTTATTGACCTATGGTCGACTTCCCGTCGACGATCTGTTTATTGATCAATTATCGCTTATCGAAACTCATTAATGTTTTCGTATATCAGAAACACACGTTTCTGATATCTGTATAGGTTGGAATAGGATAGCATAGGGGTTAGTCAGTTGGATATCTGAAAATATAGGTTAGACACCAGGAATATGTATATATCAGAGACTACCCAAGCAGCACAGATTTTGGCCAAGCAATGGCCAGTGGCTGGGGATGGTCTTGTGGCCAGTGGCCAAAGAGTGGCCATTCATTGGCCAACGCTTGGCCGATGGCTGATGGCCAGTGGCAGTCGGCCAATGACCAGAGAAATGCCAGTCATCGGCCAATGGCTAGCCACTGTCTGGCCCCTGGCCAAAGGACCATTGTCAGCCATTGGCCCATGCTTGGCCAACTCTGTGCTGCTTGGGTAGATATCCGAATAGGTCGAATATGTGAAATAAATCGTTATCAGAAACATGTGTTCGCATCGGAGGCACATGCATTCATATTTATGGAACATTGGGCTGTTCGTGTACACTTTTACTACTAATGTAAAAAATTAATTTCTAAAGTACAAAAAGCAACGAATTACAAGTACTTCCGCAACATGTAAAGGATTACCTTCATGTCTGCTAATAGGTTGTAGACCACAGGCAAAGAGCTGCCGGATTTTTACCTTCAGGTTCTCAAATTCGCTTTCTGACGATCAATGCCGCGATGACTATTAGTGCAGATATGCGATTGCAGGGCCATTTGCGCAAAAGTGCGCCAAAATGCTTGCCCTGCTACATCCTCCCACATGTTGCGACAACTTGAGGAATTCTCGCCAACAGTGCGGCAAAAGTCGATATCATTTGATATACTTGATTTATAACAGCTCAGCCGGCCAGATAGTTACGATACGCTTGTATAAATTTTCCTAACTTTTGATTATCGCATTTTAAAATGACTTCATATCCAACAAACACTGACGTTACTTGGAAGTGTCGCAACATTTCTAATGAGTGTGGTCTGTACTTGCAGTTTAGATAGCTTCGTTGAGCGGGCTTCTCACTGCGAAATGGTCTATAGCAGTGAAGCGGCAACCGCAAAAAAACATTGCAAACTTGCGTGTTTTTTTTTTTTTTGCTGCAGCGCTCTTGCATGTTAACGGGAAAGCACCCTTTCATAGCGGGTCGTCGCCTGATTTTTAATGAAGCTGGGACCAATTACATACATAATGGAGTGCACCATTGTCACAATACATTCCTCAAATTTAAGATTTAGCAAGGATAATATAGTATTGCTCATATTTTCATGCCAGCTGATTTGTTTAGTAAATACCTCAATATGGCTTCATATTTGTTAGATGGCACAGTAAATAGAGTAAATAAAAACTAAATTAGCTGAAGCAATGAATGGAAGCTGGGGAATAATAAACTTAACTAGTTCGGATGGACTGTTTTAACAAGGCATATGTATTAATCAAATGCCGCTTTTTCTAATTTAGGTTCTTTTATAAAAGATTATTTCAAAACTTACTACAAATGCGAACGGTTTATTTGATATCTGACGTAAGAATTGCAATATTTTTTATAACCTTAGAAGTCAAGCAAAACTATTTTTTGTGATCTATATGATTCGATTGAGCATTATTTAAGTGAAATATATTATTTCACTTACCCTTTACTTCGTACAGAAAATAACTACTCACTGCAGTTCATACTGTTCTTTATCAATCGACATCTTGTCGCGTTTAGTGCTTCTACAAACAACTTAGCAGCACGTCCCGTTTGTGAGGGAATCAAGCCTGCTGTGCAACTGATGCCAACAAAAGCATCGAAGAAGCGAGAGGAAATGTAGACATTGTCTTTCTGTTGGACAGGCAACAAGTACATTTTTACATAATATTTGCAGTGCTATGAATAAAACGAAATGTGTACATATGCTTCAAAAGTTCATTTCTTTGTTCTAAAATGCACATTTAGCTGCTCGAAAATGAATTCAATCAATCACACCACTGCTGGTGTAACGTAGTGGTTCTCAAATAGGGTCTGCAGATTTTTTGGGGTCCCTTAAAGACTTCTTAGGGTCTTTGAAGCCCTCACCGTTAGTCGAGTTGAGTAGTAAAATATTTTTTATTGATGCTGCTTTTTTCATAAGGCTATAAAGACCACAGCTTGTGCATCAAGCGAGTAGAGCTGATAATTATTTGTTTCAGAAGTTCAAAGGTACTTTAAAGTGGACTTGTAATCGTCCAAACCCCCGCCCCCTAGCCCCCAGAAGTCGGCGGATATGGTTCCCCATCGCTTTCACCAATCCAGAAGTGGTCCCCGAAATATTAGTGGTTGAGAACTACTAGTGTAACGGAACGTGTCTAATTTCAGCAGTGACAGGAATAAACAAACTGAAAATGTATAACTCCGCACGCTCCCCTCTGTTTCCTCAATACCAGCGCAGGGCAGCGATGAACATTGGCGGCATATGATCGGCACGAAATCATTTGAACGCATGCTCTGGCTTCGAGTTTAGAAGGTGAAGCTACGAATTTATATCTCATTGTTCTATTGGCCATTATGGCGTGGAGACAAAAATCAACGCCCGCTTCGTAAATTATGGTTGTCAAGGATATTTTCAAATCGTTATTTACTCAATCGTTGCATCACTCTTCTTAACACACTTAGATCTTAAAATACTATATCACATTTTACATCTATGGTTAAAGTTATCCACCATTAAGTTATGTTTCAAGCTAAAAAATTAGAAACCTCGTAAAAACAATATCTAGATTGGTTAACATCATTTGCTCAATTTATGTATTCATGCCCACTATGTTATTATGACTAGCTGGTTTCTTTGTGAAGCGGTTTTACATGGAGATATTCATTATGCTTGTAGGCGTTTTAATATCGCAGGGTAAGCTATTTTTTTCGGATAACGTATGGAGTTATATTCATCATAAAAGCAATGTGAAGCCATTGCCACTACCGTAAGCTGGTTTCTCTAAGTCACAAGATAATTTTATTAATGTACATCCTACCGTGAACTCCTGAATACCCAAACTTCGGATAAATGTAGCACAAATGTAACCAACATTTTGAAAAATTAATCAAATGTAGCTTAGCATGATTTGGATCTCTTTACATAGGTGTGACCAAACTCACCTTGGAAAAATAAGGTAGGGCACAATATGCGACACCTGCTAATGAATGATAAAACAGTGATATCGCAAGCGAGCTTATGTAAATTTAGCATTTTCTTAAACCACATAAAACTGGCTGGGAGACCCAAATAATTAAAAGTGAAAGAGAAAGGAATAAGGTGGCAGGACGTTTAAACTCAGTTGGCTGGTTTATTCATGGTCATATTCATAGTTTCAGCATTATCAGGGTCATCATCCAACCACCTTACATATTTCAGAACGTGTGGGTGCTTTTTATGTGTTGATCTTCGTTGAAACCGTCACAATATTTTACATGTGAATATGTCACTTAATATATAAGTCAACTGTTTTAAGAGCTTCCTTCCTGTCAGTGTGTTTCATTCTCTTCCACTTTGCACTCTTGGTATTGTATTGTACACGTACCCAATGTGTGGGATGTTTGCCTCAGGCTCCGCCATGAATTGTCTTTTCCACTAAGTGTGATGCCACTTAGATCATACACATCTGCTCTCACTGCGTGTCTTCCCTCTTTCAGAGGAAAAATAATATTTGTCGTGTAAATTCCGTCGTTTGCAAGATGATCAAAGCCTGAAAATATATAAAGTACATTAAATGTGCGGCTCAAATACCAAAGAAAGAACGTCTTACGACTCTTCGAGCCGTTTACGTGTCAATGTATGGTATCAGGCAGATATGTTTTCTCTCTGAAAACAATATTGTATTTTCTAAGCTATTTTAAGGTCAATACGAAACTTCTGTTTCTTTAATATTTATGAAAAAAAATATTAGTTCATTATACATTGTCATTGCACAAGAAAATCAGGAGGTTAAATAAATAGCCAAATGGAGCCTCCTCCGAACTTTCTTATTGGCTTCTATCTTAGCTGCCACAAGTTGTTGTTTTTACATACCGAAAGAACTGAACAAATGCGACACTTCTGTTTGATCTTAGGCTTCAGTAACAGTTTGTACCCGTGCTAGCACAAAACCATTCACTTACGTTTTTTTTTAATATATGGTATTTTTTATATTTTAGAATATGGCAGCCGTTCTTATTCAAGTTAAGCAAAGTGTGGAGCATGGGTTGGGCAGAAATACTTAAAAAAATGTATTTGGAAATACAAATACCGGGATACATTAAAAGAGTAGCTAAAATACTGTTACTAAAATATATATGCAAAAATGTATCGCGATACGTATCGGAAATACATTTTAAAAAGAGGCAAAACATCTTTGGGAATACAAATACAAGAATACATTTAAGGGAGGGCAAACATACAAATACAGAAATAGTGATACTGCAATACATTTTTCGAATTTGTTTGAGACGCCAACTGAGATGAAGTTTGAAGTGGAAGTTTTTATCCCTTTCCCGTAGGCTTGGCACCTTGCCTTGAAGGTAGGGGTTTCGGACGACAAGGAGTCTTCAATGGGCTAAACAAACGTTCCATCAAGGACTGACCGCGGTCCCTTCCCTGACATCCTGTCTGTCTGACGAGGAACGCGAAAAGACTTCGATCACTAAATAAAATTTATGTCACCCTAAATCCCACCAAAACGTCACGCCGCCCCTGTCCAATAAGGACGCCCCTGTCAACATTGATCACATGACGTCACGGTGAAATGAACTGGTATTCTTTATCTGTAGGTGTGGTCTTGAACATGAAACTTTACCGCGCTGTAGTTTAAAGAACAATACACCTGAAGCATCCTGGAACAGATGTCTTATCTCCTGTTACTGCTGAAAAAAGGATGCGGTGGCATCCTTGGCAGTTCAACGGAGTGCACGACGAGGGCAAAACGTGCCTGTTTCGTCCCGACGACGAGGCTGCGCAGTCATCGCAGCCACTCTGGGACTACGCATTAGCCGCGGATAAGGCGCAATTATCAGCAGCGCCACAGCGACAGGCGGCAACACCGACGAGCAGCCGGGAGGCAAGACGCGGCTGCACAGTCATCGCAGCCTCTCTGGGACGGCGCCTGGGCAGCGAATAAGACGCGACTCCCGGCACCTCAAAAACGACGGGCGTCAACACCGACGAGCTGCGGGGAAGCAAGGTATAAGCGGCACCGGACAGCTGGAAGGCGCAGTTCAGCGGAGTGAACGACGAGGGCATAACGTGCCTGTTTCGCCCCACAGGTTGGTACAGAAGCTTGCTTGACATTTCCAGTACTATTTCTCCGCTGGACTGCCCTCCTTTGCCCTCCTTTGCATTGTCTCGCTGTGAACCATGGCATCAGGAACGCCGAGCGTGTGTTTAGCATGCTTAAAACCAATGGAAATGGGATGTCAAACGTTGGAATGTTCAGTGTGTAAATATGTCTACCATGTTGGGAAGTGTGCAGGCGTCACCAAGACTGCATACAAAAGTATGGAACCTGTAGACCTTCTGTCTTGGATTTGTGGCACTTGTAAGGTGCATAGCCAGCGACAGGCTTCTCAGGCGATTAGCCCGGAAGTGGCAACTGGTTACGAGGCCGGAGCACAAAAGCACGAGGCTATGATGGCTCAGATATTAGAAACCAACAAAAAGTTAACAGAAGTCCTGTCAAGAATCGAGAACATTGAATCAAAGTTGAACATACAATCGTCCAAACATGACAACATGATCGAAAAACTGAATAACCAAGAAAAAACTATAGAATCGATTGAATGTTCAACAATGATGATTTCTAAGCAGTACGATGACCTGATAAAAAAGGTTGATTCACTTGCACGCGTTACGCACGACTTGAAAGGAAGAACAGATGAGAATGAACGGCAAGGTCACGAAAGAGATGCGAGAATTAAAGAGCTAGAATGGGCTGTAGAAAACGCTGAGCAATACTCAAGGAGAAAGAACATAGAAATTCACGGAATCGCCCAACAAGATCGCGAAGATCTGCCGGCAATCGTGAAAAATCTAGCAGTTAAACTTAGCATATCGGTACCGCAGCCAGATAAGATCGAGTCTATGCATAGACTAAAGGCGATAGAGGGTAAAATCGCCCCAATTATAGTCCGCTTTAAAGATAGGTCGGAACGAGACTGCTGGGTCAGCAAACACATGGCAAACACATGGCACTGAAAAGCGAAAGGGTTTTTATTAATGAAAACCTGACTAAACTCCAGCGGTGGTTATTTTGGAACGCAAAAGAATGTGCGAGGGAAAGTGGATTTCAATACGTTTGGATAAAGAACGGAAAAATATGGGTCAGAAAGAGGCAAGGTGCGAACGCAGTACGGATTGAAAACGATAGTGACTTAGACAAAATACGATAGGGCTATGTCTTTCAATACATTTGCAGAATGGGACAGTCATACCCAAAACTTACTAGGTGAAGAAGGCAAAAGGAATGAGGACCAGATTCTGCATATCATTCAAATCAATGTCCGAAGTCTTAAAAAACATCATGATGAACTGAACGTCATACATAGGCCAGTCACTGGTAGATATAGACGTCATAATATTAACGGAAATAAACATTGAAGCAAACGAGCCGCTGTCGTTTGCGATAAGCGGATTCCATGAAGCGTCAGTGCGTCGCGAAGGCAAAAAAGGGGTGGAATACTCGTATACATTAAAAATTGCTGGCTTTCCGATCGTACAGAATTATGTGTAAAGCACGCGGAAGTTATCGTGATGAATATACAGAAAGCTGAAGTATCGTTTACTATATGCGCGGTGTATAGGCCGCCTAGTGGCAGCTTAAGTCTGTTTTATGAAGAATTCGACAAACTAATCAACTCCTTCAATAATAACGACTACATTGTTATAGCAGGTGACTTCAATATTGACGTCATGAGCAAAACAAAATATGGAGTCCAAGAATATTTAGACATATTGTCTAATTATGGGTTACGAAATATGATTGTCGGTTACACTAGAGAGGAGTCTCTTGCTGATAAATTTACGAAAACTGGCATTGATCACATTATAGTACGCACAGGCAACCTCATGTTTATAGGTGGGATCATACAGCAGAAAGTAGCGGATCATTATTTTGTTGCTCTAAGAATAATAGACAAAAGTATTACGCGTAAAGCGGAAGAGCAGGAATACAAACAAATTTTTGACAACAATAAAGTAGATCGCAGTATAAAAAGATTTAACTGGAATTTCCTATTAGAACTCGATCACATATCGCTCTATGAAACGGTAGTGGAGACACTCGGAAGTATATATGAACGCTCGATTAAAACAATCAAACTAAAACCTAGGAATGCTAGTAACAAATGGATTGATAAAGATATAATTGAACTGAGTTCGGAAAAAACAAACTATGGAATCGGTGTAAGAAATATCCCGACGACACGTTATTAAAGGAAGAGTATAGGCAACTACGAAACCGGGTGACAGCAAAAATTAGGCTGTCGAAAAAGAAGTTTCATATGACGCAACTTAGGCAGAGTGGTAAAAACATAAAGGAAACCTGGAATGTTGTAAATCAAATCATTGCAAAACGACCCCGAATCAGTGTAGACGAGTGTATAAAGAAAAATTTCGGTGTAACCGACTTAGAATCGTTGAGTAACGACTTCAATAATACTTTTGTTAATCAGGTGGAAAAGCTGCGTAGTCAGGTAAGCAGTATTGCAGTGAAAGCAAGTTTTTTGGGATATTCACAAAACTCTGCCTACATGCCGCGGATAACAGAATTAGATCTTCAGGACATAATTGGCACAATGTCAATAACAAAGCCGGCGGGTTATGACAAAATAAGGCTCAGAGACTTAAGGGTCAATTTCGACAGCTTGAAGCACATCATCCTTGCAATTCTAAATGGAATTTTTGATACGGGAAAAATACCGGACAAAATGAAAGTTTCAATAGTTAGACCAATTTATAAACAGGGAAAGAAAAAGATGCTATCAAATTACAGGCCCATTGCGTTGTTGCCAGTGATCTCCCAGATAATGGAAAAGTTTGTTTTAAAAACTATGACCTCGTTTTGCGACAGGTTCTCATTGATAAGCAGCAGTCAATATGGCTTCCGACAGCAGAAAAGTACGACGCTCTTGCTGGAAGACGTGACGGAATTTATGAATGAGAAACTAGATAAAAATCAAATAGTGCTGGCAATATTTTTAGACCTAACGAAAGCATTCGATACTATTGATCATTCCATATTACTTGATAAACTCGAAAATCTGGGATTCAGAGGGCCGTATTTTAGATTCTTTAAAAATTACTTTAACAACCGTACTCAAAGGGTCAAAATTGGAAACAATGTAAGTGAGGCCGTACACCTTAACTACGGTGTTCCACAGGGATCGGTACTAGGCCCGATGCTCTTTAATATATATGTGAACGACCTCGCTTTGCTGCATTTGAACTCGAACATTTACCAGTACGCTGATGACACGGCTCTAACATTGGCAAGCGAAAATTACAATATTGCAGTGTCCTCTCTACAACAGGATATCAACCAAGTCATGACCTGGTTCTCAAGAAATTGTATTTTCGTAAACACAAAAAAACTACTCTAATGTGCTTCAGGGCCCATCAAAAACGTATTAATCTTAGGGAACCAATTTTTTTACATACAGTAGATTGTAGGAATTGTCATTGCTCGCCATTACTGTACGCTACAGAAACCAAATACCTGGGCTTACATCTCGACGAATATTTGAATTGGAATGTACACATAGATCACTTAATGAGCCAATTGAGGGTAATCGCATCATACCTATATAGGCTGCGAAGTTACGCGGATCCGAATCTGAGGCGGACTGTCTACCAGATGCTAGGTGAGTCGAAATTGAGATACGGAATAACCATATATGCTTCCTGTTCCGATTTTAAGAAGCAAAAAATAAATAATATGATAAAAAGGATGGTAAAGAATATTGTCTACGGAACGCGGCTTGAGCATATTGCATTTGAAGAACAACTCTCCGACCTGAACTTATTGCCAATAGACAATCTTTTGAGGTTTGTTATCCTGACGAAATATTACTTCACACCGGATTTTAAGCCAGAGACAATGAGACAAAAGCAACTTAGGAAAACTGAAAAATTTATGGTTCCGAGAATATACACAAATTATGGAAAGAGGCTAAGGAAGTATTATATACCATGTCTTTTTAATCAACTACCGAGTAATCTGCAGAACCTGCCGTCGTATAAAATTGCAAAAAGAGAGATAATGAAATGGTGTCAATGTGCGCGCACATAAATACCAAGTATGTGTTGCTGATTCATTTATGATTTGCCGTATAACATGAACTCGTTGTGCTTTTGTCATGTTTGTTGTGCTTTTGTCATGTTCTTTCTGAAATGTGTTTATTGTTTTGCTCCGAAATAGTGACCCGTTCAGTGTCAATGATTGTATAAACTTCAACGGCGCAGCTGCCCCGTTTTGTGTATTTTATTTTACTCTTGTTGTAATAGTTTTTTTTTTTTTTTGGGGGGGGGGGGGGCGTGGGGGGTCACTTGTGCTCCGATGTGCTGCCCGAACTCACACACAAGCACAAAAGTGCTTTCGTGAGAACGGATTTATATCTTTGTAAAATGAAGCAAAATAAACTATTACAGCTATTACAACAACCTGAAGCATCCTGGAACAGATGTCTTATCTCCTGTTACTGCTGAAAAAAGGATGCGGTAGCATCCCTGTTCCGAAAGTCATTCCCGCCGACCCTCCGCCAGCGAGGCGTGGATTTCAGTACTCAAGTTTCGCTTAGTGTTGTATTTAAATTTCTCGAAAGTTTTATATACACTACCTAGATGGCGCCACTGTCCACCATTGCGCCCGTGTTTTTAGGGTCGCGTCCCCGTAGCGCTTGACCCCCCATGTTGTTTTCCGTTATAGATACTTTCAGCGCGCGCCAAATTGAGCCGCCACAGCCGACCTTCTCTTATCTTACCGAGATTCCGAGCCACTGAAGCGGGCGTTGACGAGCGTCCACAGATCCCAATGTTGGGGAGATGGACACAGTAACACTTAAAATGGCAATAACCTGTCCTGCTGTGGTAATGATGCAGTGGAGCGAACGTAATAAGATTGAACACAAACTAAAGGTCGGTTATGGCGGCGCCCATCCGTGTCGGACGCCTCCTTCCCTCCGGGCCTGCCGCGCCCCCGGCCCCGCCGGTCACCACTTCCGCATGTGAGACCTCGTCTTTTCAGCAGGCCCACGTAGGCCCTGCGCTCGTTTTTATTTTCACGGGTGGCCGTCATATACTACACCTAGCATCATCCAAGCAGAGACCTGGTGGATTGCGTCCTGATATTGCCGGTGGAGGTGCGAGCTCTCAAAGAAACAGCGCGCTCGAGACGAGTCGCAGGTGTACGAAGTCTGGGTCTGCACAGCGAGGCTACGTCTGGCCTCCTTCCTGGGTTTCGTATCACCAGAGCAGCGATCACGTTCACGAAGACAGATGACGTACACTTGAGCCGTTCAATGTTTCGGGCGCAGCCGCATACGCATTCGAATATGTGTTGAACTTCACTGCGTGAGTCATTTTAATATTTCAAGTCAGCCACCACCTGGCTCTTGCTGCAACGGAATGTGACTCAGCTTGGCCGGCTGGGTGTACTGTGTACGTTAAGATAAGAGAGGCGGTTAGCAGCGGGCGTTGGATGCGAGCAAACAATAACTCAAGAGATCCCTACCTAAGGACCTGCGGCAGAAGATCCTCTGACTTCACTCCTGACACGCCACCTGGTTCGAGTACTCCGACTACGCAACACTTCTCAGAAGAGAGAAGAGGACGCATAGAAAAATTGTTTGGAGAATTGGAAGGAACCTTAGTCAGCATAGTAATAATGCACCAGCAACTCTTTGACCCTGGTGCCTTCAGAAGTAAAAACAAAAGCGGTCGGACTTGTATTTCTTTCATCGGTGGGTGGGGGTGGGGGGGGGGGGGATGGAGCATTTCTTAAGAAATGTAACGAAATACAATTCATCCTGATTGTATCGCGATACAAAGAAACATTCCAAATGCATTTTGATACAGGAATACAGATACTGGTGAAGAAAATTATCGCGATATAGAAATACAGACAGGAAATGCATTTCTGAAATACTATCACGATATATTTGCATCGCGATACTGCCCAACCCTGGTGTGGAGGATATAAAGAGGGCAATTTACAATGGTGCGGAGCGAAAACAAAATTAGAAACTGCTACTCCTTTTATCGGAGACGCGTCAATGCACTTTTAATTTAGGCACAATTAATGCAGGGCTCTAGTGAAAGAACGCCTGTGATAAGTTAATTTTAAGAAAAAAAGGAGCAGGCACAAAGAATATATCACTTTGTCAGAAGTGCCACGCCTTTCTTCCATTTCTAGAAGTCGATTCTCTCAACACGCAAATAAAAGGTTTATAGAGCAACAGAACAACACCCTACACACCGTGGGCGGGAAAATTTGACTATTCTTTGTGCCGAAAAACCTACTTCTTGGCTGGCCAAGCCAGTACCCCTGCTAAAGAGATGTTCAAACAGGGCGCGTTTTCTGCTGTCACAAAATCTGCTGTACAAGTCGAAGTTTTCGCCAATTCCGACCGGCTTTCGCCTTTTGTTATCTTTTTTTGGGGGGGAAGGTTTTTTTTTTTTTTTGCATCATTGAACATAGGCTTGGAGCGTGCCCATCACGTAAATTCGCTCAGCCACTACACGCTCTGCTGGTTGATTTCAAGGCCTCCACTGTTGTTTTCGGTCCACAATATCCCGAAAACATGAAAGAGAAGGGACGACAGGGTCGAGGCGTGGAGTGAAACCATGCTGTTTGCGCGGTTGATATCCAAACTAAAAACGATTAAGTGGACAGTAACCTTTACGCCATTTAAAGAAGAAGTATACGCGTTTTCTTCTTTTTAATTTTTTTTTTTTTGCGGCACGCATTTGCTTTATTTTGTATGAACATGTCTTATGCTTCATTAGGATGACGACTACGCCACTTAGTGGGCCTTAGCGCCTCCGGTGTGGTACCTGTCTGGGACTAGCAGCCTGGGCGTTTTCAAGTAAGCTTGAAAAATGATGTCCGCTCGACATTTTGAATTTTTACAAAAACATCTGTTGTTTGCGCACCGTGGAAATCCTTCCCGAATTTTTTTTTGTAACAATATAAAATGTATTTTCCGTTACAGTAAGATCCTATATTCTCCGTTGATTAAAGGGGAACTGGCAGGTAAAAATCCTAGTTTTTCTTTTTTTCTTTTTAATGCGAAAGCATTTACTGCTTTATGGAGCGAGCCGTCGTCATCAGCTTTGAAACCGTGCCAAACAGCCCCTCAAACCCTTTCTCCAAGTCAAGCCAGATGAAACCAGAAGCAAAGCTAGCCAATGGCGCCTTTTATACTTTGGTCCCATTGGCTGGCGCGCGTCGTCGAGGCTCCCATTCGCCGGACACGCAGCGCCATAAAGTGGACGGTCGCTGAAATTGAGGCGCAGCGTCAGTTTTCAACGACTGGCCACCTCATCGCGCTCCGTGTCCGTGAGCGCGCCAACACGCGGAGAGTATGATGTACACGCTTTCGAATTCCCAACTCATAAGAAGTGCTTAGATGTACCTCGAGCTTTTTAATATCCGAATCAGTTGAAAACGATGTTTGGACATTACTGTCAAAAATCGAAGCTGGAAAAGTGAGTATTTGGAAAGTAAGAAAAAACAATTTCCAGAAGCCGAATTAGAATTTCTTGCGCAATCGACGCCAGCGCAGTGACGTCAAAGGTTCAGTCCTGTAACTTGAGTTTCTCTCCCGCCTCCACCGAACAGTCCTGACCGAAGTGTCCTGTTCTCCCGCGTCCCGCGTTCTACCGGGCTTCACCGGCCGTGCCGCCTATGGCTGTGAGCAGACAACGCTTCACTTCTGAGTTCCTGAAGTTCTTTTTGGGCACACTCAGCGATCTGAAATCTTTTGAAACGCTGCGAGGTTGAAGAGGACACGCTGTGGACGTTTGTGAGAAACGTGACGTTCGGGCCATGTCGCGGAAGTGCTGCGTGAAAGGCTGCCACACCGGAGTCACAACTGAAACTACGCTGCGCAGGCACCGAACCCAGTTGTTTTGACCGTTTGGCGATTTACTTTTCGAAGTCTGAGAGGCCGTCGGGCACCGAAAAGAGAACTTCGTTCGATTTCCCTACTCCCCGATCATTCTTACGGCTACATATGCCAAGCGCAGTCATCTCTTCCGAGGGTGTACAAAAAGCAAGGAGGCGACATCATATGTGGACTCCGATCTTCGATATTTCAAAAGCATAGTGCGTTCGCGATTGCGTGAAAAAAAACATGTTTTCCAAATTCCGTTAATAATAATTATAGAAATGTCGCTTGCAAAGCTTCTCAATTTTTTAATCGATTACGTCACAAATAAGAAGAAGCGAGAAGTTGAGAAGAGGAAGAGAAAAGCGCCAAAAATAAAAAGGCGCGCTCGCGCGTGGGGAAATTTCTTTTCCCGTTGTGATTTTTTTCTTCTTTTTTTGCATGCTTATGATTACAGCTTGCACCGATTTAGGTGGGAGTCTCCTTTTAAGCGCGTTTCGCGACTTGCGCGGAGTAGGCAACTTGAATAGTTATAGCCCTTTAAAGACATTTTGCAATAGTGTTTTATTTTTGTATTATGCGATTGCCGGCGCGCTCGACAACTGAATTAGCAGAAGTGCCGTTGTCGGAGGACAACAAAAATGAGATGCTGCCAATTTCAAAGAAAGGCAAGAAAGTGGCCGGAATATATTAGGTTGTGAGCAGTTTGTACTCTGGCAGGATTTGGTTCAATTCGAATGTTTAGAGAAAATATTTCAGGTGAATCCAAAATACAAGCGCTTAACTCATGGACGAAAACAAAATACTGTCCGGATATCTGGATTCTCCTAATTTTTTTCTTGTTACCAAAAGCAGAGGCCGGATTCTCAAAAACATCTTATCTTACGAAATCTTAGCTAAGAAGTTCGTAACTTAAGAAGTTCGTAAGATCAGCCGAAATCGGTATGCTCGAAATGCTTCTTAGCTGCGAACTAGGGAACGACTAGGGAACGACAGAAGGAGCGAGAGAAAGAGAAGCTTCCGGTGTCTCGTAACCGACGAGAACAAGCGAGAGGGGTATGTTGCTATGACGATTCTGACGACAATAGTACGTTTGGTTGCACGTGTAGTTGTTTGGTTGCACGTGTGTGCAGCCTTCTGGTAGTTGAGATCTCATGGCGTCTCCGCCACCTGCCAAAAAGAGCCGAAAGGCCAATTTCTCGGACAACGAGCTGTCGGCTCTCGTAGACGGGTACGAGCAGCGCAAAGTGGCGATCGAGGGAAGAGGAAACAGCGCCCATGGCTCGATTGCCAAGCAGCGGGCTTGGGAGCAAATTACGCGCGATTTGTTCGCAGTTTCCGGCATCCGGAGGGAAGTGGCCGACGTAAAAAAGAAATGGGCCGACGTCAAAAGCATCAACAAGAAGCGAGGTAAGTCATTCCTCAAGTTTTGGAGTTCGCGTACTTAAATGATACGATATGCTTTGTACTAATGTAAAAGGAAAAATGTTCGGCGCTAGCGCTGAGTCAACTCACGAGCACGTTTTACTCCTTCAAACTAGTGCTTTTAATACTGTTGTTGACATTAGACGCGCTAGCAGAGCTGACTTAGCTAGATGCGGTATTTTGCGAACATTTATTTAATGCTGTCATGCACTGCGGAAGGTTCCCGGCTTCTGTCAGCAACGAAGGACGTTTTAGCAAGCGTGTAGTGACAACCAACAGTGTTAAACCACTTCATTTTTGCTCGAGGTATTAGCTGGTGTCCGACACAGAAAAATGTCGCGAAGTTTGAGGTCCTCCTTACGCACGTTCGAAAGGCCTATGTGTTGCCCAAAAGCCTTTGCTAGGCAATGACAACCGGTGACCGAGCAGTCGCGCTTACAGCACCCTGCTTTGTCTGCTACGTTATTTAATACTGACACAATACGCAGGTGCAGCCGTGAAAAAAGCCAGTGTGCCACTGGAGGCGGCGTAGGCGACGAGCCCCTCAACGAGATGGAGGAGAGGATCGTGGGGTTGCTCAACGTGGAGTCGGTGGAGGGCATCCCAGGCGCCTTTGACATTGGCGTTGCCCCGATTCACGAGGTGGTTGTGGGTGTGCCCTTCTCCCTGCCACTCTCGGGTAGGTTTGCACAAGCCTGGATTAAACACTACCTTTCTTCATTAATGGTTTGCCTAGAATTATGTTGTCAAAACATTATTTGCTGTCTAGCATGTGCGTGTCATGTTTGTTGCTTTTGTTGGTCAAACTAATCTTTAAATACCGATTTTCAAGGTACTCCTGCCAGGCCGAGCTCAGCGGGGCCAGTTCCCTCACCAGGTGAGTTAGCAAGGGTTCCACTTCATCGTAAAATATAAAATAAGTGTGCCATCCACCCAAACTGCCAGTTAATTTGTATGTACCCGCCTAGTATGTGTCATGTTTATTACTTTTCTTGGTCGAACTAATCTTTAAATACCAATTTTTAAGGTACTCCTGCCAGGCCGAGCTCAGCAAGGCCAGTTCCCTCACTTGGTGAGTTTATGACGTGGGCTGATTAGTTGCATGGTCAATGTCCCTCTTCATTACTGCTCTTCAAAAAATCCCCGCAAATTTCAGTTTTGAATGATCAATCGAATAGCTGATTATCCAAGTGATTTGGACTGGGGACCCACATTGTATGGACAAGCAGTACCTTACTGTCTTCCCAAACACTGTTTTCTGGATCCGTACAGTGTATTTCTGGATCTTGTTTAAGGTACCACCATAAGGGCAAGCAGGTCTACGGTTTTCTACCATAGCAATCATAACATTACATATAATGGTTATAATTACATTACCTAATCACAAACTTTTCGATCATTCAACCTGGTTGGTAGTCAACCAATACGGTGGCCGCCAGGTGCAGGTGTTGCTGGTTGAGCAATCAAGCTTAGTTGGTACAACTTCCTACAATCTCTCAGTCCTGTGTTAGTGAGCATTTTTTCAGGCAGAGCCTGTATTTCCTAACAGCAAATTTTTCGGTACTCAAGGCTGTTGGCTTTTCTATTTAGATAGCCAAGAAGCGAGCACGAGTGGCCAACCAGAAGTGGGTGATATGTCGGCCCACTCTTCGGGCAATCCAAAGTCACGCCAAGAAAGTGAGTAGCAATCCTAAATGCTGCTAGATGCAGACCACACCATGCAACAATACAAACATAACACTTAATGCAGAACCAGAATAGATATGTAGCAGTGTCTGATTAAAACGAGTGTTCAAGTCCATAAAAAAGATAAATCTCCACTGTCAAAAGGAACACAGTAGAAATTTGTGCTGCTTATAACTCTTATGGTGCAAGTTCTCGCATTAACAACTTGTGATGATCATTTGTGCATGCTTCCTATAGTTAGATATGGCCTGCATAGTTAATGCAGTAAGTGCAGGGGTGCAGGCAAGCTGGATAATAATAAACAATAAATATTTTCTGAAGGGGACAAAGGACAAACACAAATCTCCAACAGCGGCTATGCAATTGGTGCGTGGCACTGGTTTCACAGCTATATAATGGAAATGTGACAATGCAGTGGTGTGACCGCTTTGAACCGTGCAAACATTTTTTCCGTCGTCTGCAGGGATCAAGGAAGACCCCACACAAAAGATCATTGAGGGACAACAGGCTATCACAGCCCGCTTGGATAGGCTTGTGGAGTTGCACGAACAGATGGTGGCTCTAAAAGCTTACAAACTGAATGTATGTTTTCAGAATGGAGAAATTGTTCCAAAATATGATTAAAAAGGCACTTGTATAGAACAGCAATACATTGTTTCTTTATTACGCTAAGTTTCTGGTGTCACCACTGATCTCTACAACGATTTTCTGGATCGCCTCTTCCTCCCGGTCGCGCAGGTGAACCGACCGGAAGTTCTCAATCGGCCATCTTATGCCATGCAAAAGTCAGCCGGGTGAAGCGCCGTAAAGACTAGTGCATACATCCATGGAAAAACCCATTTCGAGCTTCATCACCGTCACGATTGAAACGTTTCTTGATATTCTTGGAAACTGGCCGCTGCATTTGCAGTGGCTAGTTTCCAAAAATTTCTAATAAATTATAGGCTTCACAAACGCGCTTTTTCGGTGCGCTTCTGCAACTGCGTGCACGTCCCGGCAGCTACCGCCAGCAGCCGTTGCAGCCATCCGCAACTCGGCGGATGGCTGCAACGGCTGCTGGCGGTAGCTGCCGGGACGTGCGCGCAGTTGCAGAGGCGCACCGAAAAGCGCGTTTGTGAAGCCTATAATGTGGATGGGCGTGCGGCCCATCCGCCGAGTTGTATGTCGTTGGCGGCGTACCGTATCTGCGGCAGCTTAAAGGCATTGCGACATGTAAACTTATTTGAATATGCTATTCGTCGTAATTTACCTTCACGTATTGAAGTGTCACCGAATCCACTTATTTTGCACCGCAACTGTGGCAGGTTTCGACCAGGTTCGACAAAGCGTTGGTGCAGCGGACGACAGAGCCGGTACAAAGGAGAGGGATAAGAAAGGGGCAACACTCGGCTGCTCAAAAGTTGTTGCCGTGGTAACCTGCGCCTGCTCGCCTATGCCACGTGGTAGCGGGAGGAGGGGCATGCCAAGGACTCCCATTATTCTTCGCGCGGCGCGCGCGGGCTTTTGGAAAGGGTCTATTGAGAACTTCCAGTGGCTTCACCCGCGAAGTGGTGATGCGTGATCCAGAAAATCGTCGGAGATCAGTGGGTGTCACCTACACCCACTGATGTCCTGTGTGCTTTCATAAGCTTTCACTTGAATACCTCGTTAACAAGGTTTCTCCTAACAACGGTGCCAGCGGGCGTGTCCCTGGCGGTGCTCGGCCTGTCTTCTTCTTCTTCCTCCTCCTCCTCCTCCTCCTCATCGGATTCCACAACTGTAAAAAAAGAAGTGCATTTGATGTTGGTGCTTACACGGCGTGAGTTTGATCTGCCATTGAAGGGCAACACTGGCTTACGGTATAGATGAGCAATTTAGTCAGTTCAGTAAAACTGCTTGCCTGGAGTCTTCAGCGTGCACCATGCAGTAGTGATAAACGACCACACGCCGGTACGAGTCTCATCCAGAACGAAAGGGGTGGGTATCGGAGCCAGGATTTCTGGGTTCTGCTGCACAAGCTTTCACTCCACATGCTACGAGCTGGTGTGCGCTTAGCCCACTCGGCCCCCAATCACCCACCACCCGCTACTGTTCAGAAAATCGTAATTTGCACAGCAGCAAAGGGACATCTCAAGATTTGGAAGCATGACTATAATACAACAGTAACTGAATAATAACTGCAGAAAATACTTTCTGAGGACAGTGCTAGTAAATTATAGGCTTCACAAATTTGTCCGGAGGCTCAAATTAGAGTAGACATGCTGCATTAGCTACTCTTGCTTAATATGCTGGCTGAGCTCCCCTGGCAGACTTTCCGTCAACATGCCATGAATGGTATTCTATATTCTGCTTCACCCGATCCTCTTATGCAGAGGAACTCACAATCTCATACTATAGATGCTCCAATTTCAGAAGAAAGGCAGGCCACTAAAACAGCCGCTTCCACTTGCTAGCTTCAATGGCTCAACCAAAACATTCTACCCACCAACAGAAAGGGCAGGTTTACCTCAAAGTTCCGTTTCATATATACACCAACTCATGTTTACAAACAAACTGGAGTGCCCCTAGCGTACGCCACCGACGCTGCGCATGCGCAATGGAGTGTGGGCAAAAAGCTCGCCGTCACCCATAAACAAACCATTGAAATGCGATGTTGTCCGCGTCGGTGTGAGTCCCCTGCCCTTTTTCGCGTTCGAATTCTTGATTCTATGTCTTCCTGGCAATGTCTGACTACTTGAGCGGAATCAGAGAAATTACCGAGGCTCGTTACACCGCAAAACGTTGCATGAATAATGTGACATGCGGCAGTAGTGCGCACTACTCCGCAGTTACGGCCGTTTCTTCGGTAACCTGTTAAGTGTCACGTAACAAATCTTGTAACGTGGCACTTAATGGGTTACTAAAACTATTCTGCCAGTGGAGAGTTTCTAAAAGAGATTATAGCCAAAGCTGTAGTCAGCTCAGCTTAGCTGCCCCTCTGCAATCTTGCGACAAGAAAAGTGGGTGAACTTTCTGCAGAACCCAAGTAACTCAAGTCCAGAGTTACAGCAAACAATGTCCTCACCAGCCTCATTCATGTGATACGACCAGGTGATTAATGCATAAACTCTTCAGAGAACATGTCTTTCTTACCTGGTGGATCTGTGAGGGAGACATGGTGCCGGATACAGTAGTTATGGAGAACCACACATGCCACGATGATACGGCAGCACACGCCCGGAGTGTACTGCAGGACCCCTCCGGACCTGTCGAGACACCTGAAGCAGTGGCGTAGCAAGGAATTTTGTTTATTCAGTATTTACTGTTAGTGTTGACTATATGAAGTTTATGCAGCCCCCAGAACCCTTTGGCACTCCTGTCTATTTACTGCTCCTCGAAGTCCCTGCTGTTATATGCGTTCCCCATTGCCTGCATTTCTGATTTGACTATACCGTGGTTCATACTTTGTGTGATCCCACTTTCAGCTTATATGTTGTGCTGAAGTGCAATCCAAAGGCACCAAAGTGCCAGAACAGGATTGCAGGCCCAGCCATTATGCAACTTTCACTGAACTGTCGGACGAAGAGGAGCGATCATAAGTATGGCTGTCTAACATGCTGAAGCAACACGATATGTTCTCGGATTCCAGCTAGTACTGCGCGATGCTGGAAACCGAACTTCTCTTCCAAGATAGCCTTTATGGAGAGTCTGCTACAGCCAGGCACATAGCCGGGGGGGGTGAAGGAGGGGAAAGGGGAGGTGCCAGCAAAACTGAAGGATATTGAAGAGGACCCAGATCAGGCTACCTGGGCCTTCTCCCTGGATATGTGCCTAGCTCCAGCTAGTTTCTTGTTCCCCAAGTGGGAACAGTGTTAATTGCACCGTTTCACCATGAGGGTATAGAAATAAAATAGGGACAAAAAAGAAACTGTTTTTGTCTTATGCCGCACATGCAGAGGGGAGAGAAGGTAGTTGTGAGGAAATTTCAGAACAAGCTCAGCTCCCAAACCCCGACTCTGCTGACGCTACTGACCGGAAGCGGGACTTCAATATCCCGAATGTCCTCTCTATAACTTGACGCGTCTTGGTGAGGCACAGGTTGTAGGCTTCTTCCTCCTCCTCCTTCGGCTTGCGGAACGGCGTCATCAGCCATGGCTGCACGGGGGTAGCCTGCGTCCCTGAAAGACTATTGAAAATAATATGAGATACCACGTAAAACTATGACATAAGTAATACAATAGATGCTGACTGCTTGGGGCTTGCGCTTCGCAAAGCGACGCAGGCAGCGCCGGCTTGACGCATTCAGCCTGCCTGAGATAACCCTAAAAGAGCCTGTGGCATCGATGATGCTCGCACAATGCTGTCGGGTTGGTCGGCGATGAACGGGACATGTTGTCAGTTTGCTTTGATTTGTTAAATCAATAGCAGTACAAAAGGGCACAAAACCTACCACTCCCAGGCTGGTTTCAGACCTGGGGCGCAATCCGACCAAGATTCCACCGCGGAGGCTGTTATAGCGCTTCAGACTTCAACAGACGGAAGCTCCCCAGCAGCGTCGATAACGAGCCGCGACTTCATGGGACGAAAGCTGTTTAAAGGGGCAATTGACACCCCAAAGGCACGTACATTGCCCTTATTGAACCTGACCCGACACAGGGTGTAGTGGTAGACGCGCACTACAGCCGCATCTGCCGAAAAAAAAAATTGCCTTGCGCGCGCGCGCGCCTGATTTGTGGCGTTTAAATCTCCCGCCGCTACCTCCTTGCGTCGTTTGATCGATGACGCCCATTTTTTAACGCAATTGCGAACGCACTATGGCCCACTGTACTAGAAAACCCGACAGCTCAGCGCAGTCGGGCAACGATCTGACGTACCCTCTCGAAAACCAGGGACGCGCGCTGTACAGTCGCTTCGATTCGAGACTGCCAGCTGAAAGCGTCTGCAACCTGACGCGTCTTGGTGAGGCACAAGTTGTAGGCTTCTTCCTCCTCCTCCTTCGGCTTGCGGAACGGCGTCATCAGCCATGGCTGCAGGGGGTAGCCTGCATCCCCTAAAATATTGAAAATAATATGAGATATCACGTAAAACTATGCATAAGTAATACAATAGATATGACTGCTTGGGGCTTGCGCTTGCAAACAAAGCGCTCCAGCAATACCTGCACTGGTAACCAAAGAGTTGCAAGTTCGTCTCCCAAGCTCTGCCGGTTTCGACATGAACGGGCATTTTGTTTGCGTGGATTTGTAGATCACTGCTACGAGGGGCACCCTACAACTCCCAGGATGGCAGACCTGCAGCGCTTGACCAAAATTCCCCAATAAAGCTGTTATAGATTTCAGACTTCAACAGACGGAAGCTCACTACAGTAGATAACGAGAAGAGATTCATGGAAGAAAGCTGTTTAAGCTTAATTCCCAACTCGTTAGTGGCCAGACAAGTAGCACAAAGGAGATGACTGGCTCGCTTTGTCCTTGTTTCGTGGCCTCTCCTAGAAAGCCCATATTTAACTAAGTACCTATCTAGGAGTTACACTGACATTGGCAAGCTGGCTCAAACCTTAGCCAAGATCCAAATGCAAAAAATGCTGGATACCAAGACGCTACAAAGCACAGGGTCGTTCAGCCTGTTAACTATTAAATACTCGTATGAAATGCAAATTAAAATATACCTACCCAGCAACCAGCCATCGGGCATGCCCCCAGCCTCGAACTTCTCCGACAAGTCGCAGTTGCGCCAGATAAAACTGTCATGCGTGCTCCCCGGCCACTTCACAGTCAGCTGTGTGATTTCGGCCGAGGCATTGCAGACAGCTTGCACATTGAGGGAGTCGTAGCCTTTTCTGTTTCGGTAGGTGTTCTGGTCCTTCTTCGCAATCTTTAGGGCGATGTGCGTGCCGTCGATGCACCCCAGCACCTTGGGGAATCCATTGATTTCCGCAAAGCCTATAGATTAAAACAATGAAGTGTTCAACATTCTGTGAAGTAGTGGACATCATGGATATTTTATTTACCGCATTAAAATATATACAAAAATTTTCCTATCAAAGAGATGACCTCTAAATAGTCATACCTCAATTAAAGCATTATCGCACCCATTTAAACACTATTATCAAAAAAAAGGTTTTTTTTTTTCTAATAGGGGGGGGGGGGCAAGGAGAACTTTTGTTAGTTGTCATGGGCATTGCATGAACAATGCATTGCTGACTGAGAGTCTCGGCGACCATTTCACACAATGCCGTTGCTCACGTCATTCTATACAACTTCGTTCGCGTCAATGAAAGTCACACTCGTTGGGGTCATGCACAGATAATTCCCCCCGATTAAAACTGATCAGGCTGAGTAAACGCGCTAACAATTCGTACTGAAATAAAATAACAGGGATAACTAACGAGCACGACATTGGGAAAACACTTACCGCGTGCAGTGCGCATTGCTGCCTGCGGGGTCACTGGGAACTTGATCCCTTTTTCAGCGAAGTTGCACAGCGCGCTGCTCACCGAGTTTATGATACGCGAAGCACTCGTCTGGCTCATATTTCCCACGTCGCCCACCACCGACTGAAAACTGCCGCTCGCATAGAAGCGAAGCGCCAGTAGTACTTGGGCGTCCACGGGGAGAGCACAATTCCGGGCCGTCGGACGGCGCAGCGCAGGTGCGAGCGCCTCGCAGAGTCTCTCCATGGCAGGCCTCGGGAGACGGTAATACCGTGCCAGATGGTTATCGGTGATGGTATCAAGTGTCCGAGGAGTGCGGAACACACGTTGCTGCCGTAGATTCCGCTCAGCGTCGCGCTGCTGTTGGAGCAGGTAGACGACGTACGCAGCAGCCATTTTGGTTAAAAGTCGCCAAAACGTTCGTAAGATCAACCTGACCCCTGTCGTAGGATTTCGTCTTAACTTACGCAAAACTTACGAACATTTTGCTTCGGGAATACTCAAAAGTTCGTAACTTTGTCGTAAGATAAATTTACGAACTTTTTTGTCGTAAGAAAGTTTCGGGAATCTGGCCTCAGGTGTGATAACGAACTTGCGAGGCTCTGCTTACACTAGTCTGTTTATTGAGCCGGAAGTTTGGCGCCGGTAAATTTACTAGCCCGGTGAGGAACGGGATTACTGGCGTAAAGGGCACCTCAATCGGACGGCCCTTGCGGGCGACCGTAAAATATAAGGCGCAAAAAACTGGGAAGTTAGATCTGTGAGATGCAGCTGGGCCTTTCTGTTTCCCATGAGTGTCGATACTTCGAGCAGTTTCTTCGAGAGTTCCGCCTTTAAGGGCAAATGTGTGTTAGGTTTTGTTAGCAGACTTGTGCCTATCTAAAATAATCTACTCAAGATGCAGTATTCGAAATACTTTTTGAAGTATCTTGGTATCTTGCAAATACTTTTGATCGAGAGTATTCGATACTGTATTTTAATTACAGTTCAGAGTATCTTGTACTAAATATCTCAAATACATTTTTTACATTCCACCATTTTCTGAGTCTTTCGATGTGAAGTGGCGTGGACGTCGCACGAGCAAGTGGGAGCATTCTTTCGAGCAACCAAACGCCGTTGCTAGTAAGCAACGGGAACTTCGATTGAGCTCGTAAAAACATCGCATTTGTGCCGACTATGACTCATATTTACCCTGAATTTCGTACAATGAAGGTTTTCCCTCCGCCTTCGCAAAGGCTCCTTTCGTTTCCCAGAGTTTCCCCCAGAATATTCTCGAACAAAGGGAGTGGTTTCAGGGAAGTAAAGATTGCCACATTGAGGTGTAACACAGAACGCGAACGACCCACAACAGCATTGCAGAGTTGATTGTCAAGAAAATAGCAAAAAGAAATAATATGAGAAGTGTACGCAAAATTGCACTTTTTTGTTGTTGTTGCTTCTTGTGTATTTGACAACGATCTGCGAAACGTCAAAGATTTTTTGTTGTCGTCAGTCCGGCACTTTTTGCTTTCGTGAACACTTTGTGTAATAGCCGCGTCCCACTAGAGCGACAAACAGCAATAAACGACAGCGACAGACGACAACGAGCGACAGACGACACCGACACACAGCCTGTTTTGCGGAGTCCGCCGTCCCACCTGGCGGAAACGACGCAGAACACGGGGACAAGGAAGCTTGTTTCCTAGTGGGACTGGAGTGGTCAACGAAACACTTCAAAATACACAGACAAACATAGTCTGGCGACACGGTTTTCTTGTTTTGCTCTTTGGGCATAAAACTCGCTGACAAACACCGTAAAAGTGGAGACGATTACTTTATTTCTTGATTGAAGCTTCCATTTGTCTACATTTGCCGTTGGAGACTTTCCGCAAACAGTCGAGACAATCGACACCAAACTTTCTCCACAGTAGAATACTCAAATCGCTCCTTTTGTGGGTCGTTCCAGGAATTCTAGGCGAGCGCCACGAAATTTCATGCCGATTTTGAGGATGCTTATAACTTTATATCTGAATGATCGAGGGCAGGCGTGTTTTGGGGGAAAAACGGCATCCCGATTTTCACAGAACGTGATGACATGTTTCTCGTCTGCCGAAATGGCTTACCGCGGAACGTTGTATCCCACTTCGCGGTGAGCTGTCTTACTTTGGTCAGTCCTCGAACATGGGTGTATCCATCCTGATCCAGGACGTAGACCTCGGCGTCTTGAAGCACCACCTCGCGCATCAAGTTTTCACGAGCAAAACCAGCCGCAGCAAATTCCCTTTCCGCAACACGACCACCCGACGCCAGCAAGCAAGCCGCCCTCGGATCACTACGAGCAATCGAGGGATTGGAACTCCGAGAACAATCAGTGGCCGACAAGGGCTTCTCTGAAGGTCGAGCGGCGCGAGCTAGCCACGGGAGGAACGGGAGGAAGGGTAGAAGGGTGTGAAGGGAGGCAACAGAAGGAACAAGCGGGCGAGGAGGATAAGTTTGTCTGCGAGAGATGTTACTCGGCGGGACTGCTAGGTGCGCTTCAAGTCCAAGGAGAGACAAGAACTCGTCGGTCGTCGATCGTTTGTCGGCGCTTGTCGGCGATTGTCGCGGGTGTTGGTCGTTGCAGTGGGACAGCATCGGCGACACGGAAATTTGTGGTGTCGTCAGACAAAAATCGCTGATTGTCGCTCTAGTGGGACGAGGCTATAAGCGAACATCGATAAGCAGAGAACAGGACAGGAAACGAACTACGAGCAGGAAGACCTCCAAAAATGCCAACAAAGCGTCCTCCAACATTAGCTGCCTTTCTGAACGCAACCTACTTGAAGAAGGTGCGACCAGTGCCATGGCTATTACGTGGGTTCTCTTTGTTATTCATTCACTAATTTCTGTATCTCAAGTTAATTTGTAGTGAACTCCTCATATAGGGAATATGGATTGTAGTTAAACGATGCGTCTAAAGTAGCGCCGCAGGACACGATATTCAGCAAATGTCGCTTTAGCTGAAGCAATCTTTTTCTCTTCTTTTTTTTTTGTCCCCGAAGTGTTTTTTGGCAAGTATCAGTGATATTTTGCTCGTTTTAGGTGGACCGCATTGAATAGCCCGATGTTGTTGTTTTTTCTTCGTTTTGTACTTTTGAACACTTATACACTTTTCTGGTAAACCTGATTTGCGCAACTGTATAATTGTTTTTGTCACTTACGTCGATACAAATTACGCAATGCGGAAGTATCCGTATCTTCAAAAGTGATGGAATTACATATTTAATTACTTTACTCTACTGAAAATACTTTACGGTGAAAGTAACTTGAGTAGTATTTTAAATACTGTATGAAGCAGGTATTTAGTAACTTAGCTTAAATAATGTTATGAAGTATTTAGTCCAATACTGGTCTTTAGCAGTTCCTTTGGCTGAACATTACAGATCAAAGCGCGTGTTTTGCGCTGATTACTTGAAGAGGCGTGTGGTGGCCTCACAACGCCACACGCAAATCGGACTACTAACCTAAGGAAATTATGTCACGCATTAGAGGCTTTTTTGTTTTCGACCTTTTGTCAACCTTTAAGTTCAAATACTTAAAATCATTTCTGCATATGTTCTCTGAGTGCGGCGTCTCAAAGAAAAGAAGACGCTGCTATGTTAGTTTTTTAGCTAATTTTACACCAATTCTTTTTTCTACAAAAGTGTTTGGTATTGAAATAATTGGATTTTAAGGTAGAGCGAGTAGGGCGACTTATCGCTCACTCCGCCAACACAGCAAAGCGTGCCTCCAGCGCTTGCTGGCTACAATTAACTTACCGTACGTGCTGAGTTTTACGAAAAATAGTGAGAAAAAGAAGCAGAAGCCACATATCGCGCAGACTCCCTCTGACAAGTTCGATATCTTGTGCACCGACC
This sequence comes from Ixodes ricinus, assembly GCA_037355805.1. Classification (NCBI taxonomy): domain Eukaryota; kingdom Metazoa; phylum Arthropoda; class Arachnida; order Ixodida; family Ixodidae; genus Ixodes; species Ixodes ricinus. The sequence continues at coordinate 69,473 of JAZHYW010043038.1, forward strand.
TCAACTACCTATTTTCAAGCACCGAATTTAAAGTAAGAAAATAACTAATAGAACAACACAAGGCTAAGAATAACCAGACTAGGAATGCAGAGATTGTCGTAATTTGTGTTGCTATTACACACGTGGGCGAGCATGGGTCAACATGGCTTGAGTAGACTTAGCACTGTATAAATCTCAAAGCGAAACTGACCGGTAGCATGCCGTGTGGTGTAACTTTAGCAGATTACTTCCATATGCTGCCCTTCGGAGAAGTAGATTGAGATAATTACTTAGCCTGCCAATTTAAATACATAAATCACTTTTATACTAAAAATACTTACAAATACCCTCTCAATTCGAGTAAACAGTGGAAATCACTAGCCTAAACAATGGCTGAAAATGGTAGGGCATATAGAGGGTGTTTCAGGAAAGGTGTAAAAATTCGATATTTCAAAAACTACGCTTCGCAACATAAAAAGGCTTGTGTCGTTTTGGTTCTGAGCCAGGGACGTTTTTAGGAAATTATAAAAGTTCAAGATAATTAAGTTGCTAATTATTTTCGCGTAATAACCTTTTTTAATATTGTATTGAAGGTTTTTGGTCTCAATTTGAAAATTGCCCAGCATCATCAAAAAACTCTAAATCACCGAATTGCAGAACGATAGAAGGCACGCGAAGCATTTACGGCTTTCTGAAAAACCGGACAAATTCGACGGGTTTTTAAGTTTCGGTTTGCTATCGGAGCACATCTCGGCCCCGGCGGCACCGCGCCACGTGGAGAGATGGTGCAACCAACCTTTGCTGCGCTGTCATCACGCGACGCAGGAAAACGCACTTGAGACGGTTGTTGGAGTTTTTAAAATATACTGTGCGCATGCCTTACAGCGAGGCTCTCTGCTCACAACAGGATTGACGGCCTCCGCCTAGCACATCACAGGCTTCTCCTGTTTTGAGTGAGATACCTGTTAACTATACACCAAATTTTGTTTTAGAAATTAGGAAGTTAGCGGACAAAAGGATACGCCACGAGTCACATGCCGCATATCCTAGAGACTTGCCTCGACGCGCGCATTGCTGCCACAGGTTTACAAATAGTTTTTCTACCTACTATGACAAATCACTCCGAAAGCGATTTAAAAGAAAAAAAAATGGAATGCGGTGCCTTGGAATGCTTTCCTCGATTTAGCAAAAATAGTTAAAAATGACTGTCGGACAACTTCAACGAATGTTCAAAGGGTTGAAAATAATTTGCTTCGCGCCAACGAACTGGCACCGCAAGAAACCGCAGCACTAAAATCATTTCAAGAATAGAATCGTGGGATGATCAGGGAGGCAAAAGATAGTAAACAAGCTAGGGATAATGTTAAATATATCCCGACGACGATGAGTGGACGGGACATGCAGAATAGCTCTCTTGATCGTAGCAAAATAGTTAATTTATCCAGTGTAGTGCTAACCCACGACGAAGAGTCGTTCCTCTCAAGGAATCTTAACTTCTTCCCTACCATAGGCCAGTACGACGATTTCACGGTCCTCCAGGATCTCGATAATTTCGCACGAAGGCTTCGGTTTCGGGAATTCTTTGAAAAGCCCCACCAATGCGCATCTCCTTTACCTTCGACATCGTCCGGCTGGACTCCCGGTCCCAACAGAGATAAGCATCTAGACCTTTATATCCAGGCGATCCAAAAGGACATTGTGTCAGCTTATAGAAATCAGCAACCGCATCACTATAACCCCTCGCCTCCCGAACGCAAGGCGCTCAAGGATCTGGGTGACAGAAAATATAGTATAATCAAATTAGCTGACCAGGCGGGGGGGGGGGGGGGGTCATAATTATACTCAACATCTCGGATTACATAAAAGAAGGCTACAGACAACTTAACGATGCCAAATTCTACCGTTATCTAATAAACGATCAACCTAGTCAGCATGCCAAATTTATACACCAGCGACTTATCGAGCTAGAGAAACAAGGTAAAATTACCGACACAACTTTACGGGGCTAACTGCTAAACACGCCGTACCTGGGCCTTTGTATATGTTACCTAAAATGCACAAAGAAGGGAATCCCGGCCGCCCCATTATATCACGCTCAGGAACGCTCACCGTGCCAATTTCTAGTTTCGTTGATAACCTCATCAAACACATCCTGCCTACCTTGCCGTCGACATTCGTGGCACGATTCACTCCCTCAAAAAAAATTTCTAAAATTAAAATACCCAAGGACGCTTTTCTAATAGCAATGTATGTAACTGCTCTGTACACCAATTTTCCCCTTTAAGACGGCATAAAGGCGCTTGTGAGGGCAGATGAAGCCCACAGGAGGGATGACTTCCCGGAGGGCCACGTTCTGGCTGCCCTTTCGAGCATGGTCCTTGAGCTAAATAGTTTTGAATTCGCCGGCAACTTTTTCCTTCAAACTAGAGGTACCGCAATGGGCATTAAAATGGCCCCGAAATTTGCAAATATATTTATGGGTGTCCTAGAATCAACTTTTCTCGCATCCTACCCGCTTCAACCGATGTTCTACAGAAGGTATATTGATGACGTATTTTTAATCTGGTCACACGCAGATAATGAGCTTCTGCAAGTTTATCGCAGATTTTAACTCCGCGCACCCGTCTATTATTTCACACACAGTTACTCGAAAACTGACATTAATTTTTAGACGTTAGAGTAATAATTCAGGAAACAACTCTGGTCACTCAACTGCATCGAAAGCCCACGGACAGCCATAAATATTTGCACTTCGACAGTTGTCATTCTCGACCATGCCGAACCAGTATTCCGTACAGCCAGGCTCACAGGTTTAAACGTGTATGTTCTAATAACGATGATTTCGACTCCAACACTAATCAACTACGCGATGTTAAAAAAGAACAAAAGTACCCAGAAAAAATCATAAATGACGCAATTAGTAAGGCGCGCGCCCTCGATCGCGACCTCTTGTTAGTTGGCAGCGGTCCCCAGGCTGAAACAAGCCGACAGGCCAGCCTCGTGCTGACCTTCAGCAGTAAGTCTCCGAATGTCACCGCCATAATAAGGAAACATTTTAATATTTTACAACAAAGTGAACGCCTCGCCAAAGTTATTACCACCGACCCCCATGTGGTGTACAGACGCTCGAGCAACATTAAGGATTCCTTAATTAGGTCCAAGACAACTGCCACTAAGAGCACTGGGAGTCGGCCACGCGGAAAGTCGGGATATGGGGTCTGCCTGCACGTAACACCGAGAAACTCTATAGAAAGAACAACCTCCAACCTCACCTACAAAATTATGGCAACATGAATTGCGACACTAGTAATTTATTATACATTTTACGATGCAGCACTTGAGGCGCGCAGTACGTGGGTCAGACAGAGACACCTTTTCGATTGCGGTTTAATAATCACAGATCGCATCCAAAATCAAACCCCACACTCCCCGTTTCAAAACATTTTAGCGATCCAGAATATTCATTCGATAAGCTCCAAGTTACATTTTTACAGTCTGGTTTCAAAAGCAACCGAGATCGCGAACAAAGGGTATTGTACCTTATTCACAAGTTTAACACTGTCAAAGCCGGGATCAAAAAAACATCCCGGCATTATGTCTTCCATTCACGCGGTCATTCATTGAGCGTACACAATCCACAGGCTATAGGCCATCCACGATTTATTATATATAGAGGTCGTTCTAATAATTTTAACAGAAAAGGCAGCTGGTAATGTATTTCAGAAATGTTATTTTTAGTGACCTTTTTTACCATTTTTTATCATTTTGATTGACCATTTTTTTATTGACCATTTCTTTTTCGACAGCACTTTAGTTTGCCCGTGTAACTTTCGTTTATTGTATGCTATCGTCCAGGTCACCCCTGCCCGCCCGGACACAAAGTCACCCTGCGCACCCGCTCAAGAAACTACAACCGTCATCCCACCGTATTTGAACTTGGCCCCGACCGTCAAGCTTCTTCACTCGGATACGAACTGCCTCACGCTTCCTCTCGCAAAAAATTGAACCGTCCCCCCCCCCCCCCCCCCCCCCGAAATTTGGACCCGACCGTAGCATTGTAGAAACGTTTGCCCATCCGGAACTCTCCCTACGCTTCTTTGGAAACTCATACCGTCATCCCGCCGTTTTCCGAAACTTGGACTTGACCGTAGCATTTCACCACCCACGTCATCTGTAAAGGTTCTACCTGACGAATGCCGGACTCCGGCCGAAACGTTGAAGAATAAACCGTCCGTTGTTGCTGTTTTCACAAAGGGTTTTCTTTTCTTCTCATATATATATACACACATATATATATATATATATATATATAAGCGGGAAGGAAAAACCCTTAGTCGAAAACAGCAACGGACGATTTATTCTTCGACGTTTCGCCGGAGTCCGGCCATATATATATATATATATATATATATGTGTGTGTGTGTGTGTGTGTGTGTGTGTGTGTGTATGTGTGTGTAAATTTGTAAACAATAGATTCAACTTTAGCAGTGATTACCGTTCCCGTCGTCGAATGCGTCCAACTCAATCTTGTTGTTTGCTGTGCTCCATGAGATTCTCACTTTGACCTTGGCTCCCAAAACATTTCTTTTTCCTTTCGTGACTGTCACAGCAATGAAAATTTTATCTTGTACACTACTGTGTGCCTTCGTTTGAGCCCTTATAGAATCCTTTGCTGGATCCTTTTGGAAAGTTGTCACTCGGACAATTATATTTTCGGCGGTGCCGGAAGGTTGTATGACATTGAGAGTCCACAATCCTGGCTGCAAAAAAAAACAAATATTATGTAAATACAAATCGCAACGCTATTTAAACTTCTACAAAAGAAATATCTGGTATACAGTGAAACGGTTTGGAACAAACCCACCTCACAAAAGATTTTAATAAATGTGCATGTAAAAGTATTTTTAATGCGAATAGCATTCTTTGGCTACTTCACGCATGATCGTCTATCTATCTATCCTATCTATCTATCTATCTAGCTATCCAACCTCTTACGTGGTCGATAAATAAATAAAAAAGACCGGCGCCGGCTGGGATTCGAACCGTTGACCCTTTGATCAGCAGGCAGACGCGCTAACCACACGAGCTATGAAGGCAGTCATTCAACGCACTCTAAACGGTTGTTTATATCTTTACCATAGGACGCGCTTTACAGCGCTGTTCAGCAGTACGGTCGCGCGCGTTCCATGCACGAGGGCTGTTCCGCTCTCGTGAGGCTGAGCACGGCCGCTAGCTCACCCTCTCCCGCGCTCGGGAGAGGGTGATGTAGCGGCCGTGCTCAGCCTCACGAGGCGATAACCCTCTTATCGAACGCTCGCGCACCGGTAACTGTGACAGCGCTGTAAAACGTCCTATGGTAAGGATATAAACAACCGTTTAAATACCGTTGGTTCAGACTAGCTGAGAGGCCAGAAAGTCTGGTCGGTAACATTTTGAGTGTTTGTGCGTATGGCGCGTGCTTTGCTCGCCTTTCCTAAGTGACACAAACGCACGTGCTGGGCTGCGGAGATCGTGCGCAGGGCTGTGAAAGTGTCAACAAATTTAGAATCGCCTCAAGAGTGGGCTGGCGTATCTAGAGTGTGCCAGGCCACCTGACGAACGCGCATAACTCCTCACCCCTTGATGCTATTCGCATTAACGTAGATAATCATTCCCAAAGGATGGGTTCTGCTGATTTTATAGCGAACAAGATATTGGCTATATCGAACTTTTTTCCACCGGGAATGCTTCCAAAAACGCACAAACAATCCTTTTCTAGCCTGTCTCTTCCCCTAAAAAAGAAGCAGGAAAGAAACACAATTTCAAAAGCTTAAGTTGCGAACGAAATTGAGCGAAGACAAGCGATTCAGAAGGTAAGATAGCTAAAAAATGCACTCTGCACGCACGCACAGAACAAAAACTTGTCATCCCAAAGCGTTTGCTCACGAAGAGAGCAATTCAGAAGTGGAGATGAGCTAAAAAAAAACACTGCAAGCATGCAAAAAAAAAATATTACTGCGCGTTGGTACAAGGATGAGAAAGAAAGAGAAGCTCTCGCCTTACAAGGAACGTACCGTGGAAATTCGTTGTAAATGCTTTTTGCTATATCGAACTACTTGCTATATCGAACTGATCGCAGCGTTTCCTGCTGTTCGTTATAAACGGGTTTGACGGTATCTACAAAAAAAGGGAAACCAAGAAAGTCTGAACTCCCATTCCTTTAATAATGATAACTGTTTCACTACTAGTCTATTTCTGACTGAATAAATGCATTGCCATCTTTCCATATTTTGCTGTTCTCTGTCTTCTCTTGATATTTCCGTGTACGTGGCCGAGTGGCAACGCACACGACTTATTCGCATTGACCAAGGTTCGAATCCTGTGGGCCGCGCAATTTTTATTATTTTGTTTTAATAACAGTTTCTACAACGTCGGAGAAGCTTCTCGTTTAGAATGTTCGAAGGACGAACATTCTATTTCGAATGTTCTCGAAACCCATGTGTCTACAAAAGGCGATCCGCGTGGCTTTACGAAATCAGTTCTTTGCCAGCGCTCGACCCTGCTACTACGCCGACATTGACGGTCGCCTACAACGCCTGTTATTATTCTTATTTTGTATTGAGCACAATTTCGCTCCCTTAAACGTTTATTTCTTCCTGTTTATTTACTGTTCTTTTGGTCACCGCTCGTGACATTCTTAGGAGGTGTTGGGTATACCCTATGTCTCTTCACCGTACCTCTCTGAGGACCCGTTCGGCAAGCCCAAATCCAAGTCGACCATTTGTAGAAAAGACAGGGACGCGGGCAAGCCAGCGTCTACGAGGGCAACAACACCCTGAGCTTGGACCACTGCCGGACAGGACAAAAAGCCATCAAAGCCGATGATGAGCTCCACGGCCTAGCACACGAAAAACTCTCCAACAGCGTCGTCCTACGTGCTCTTGCCTGTGGTTCCCCGTGTGCCGACGTCATTCCGCGGTGAAATCTACGAGCACGTAGAAGGCTGGCTCCAGCAGTACGAGCTGGGTGGCCCGCCACAAGGAATGAACTAATGAGCAACGCCTTCAAAACATCTACTTCTTACTGGATGGAACAGCATGCAATGTTACGAAAATCACGAAGTCGCCTTGGTCACGTTGGAAGTTTGTATGCACCGAGCTGAAGAAAATATTCGTCAGGCAGCACTGAGTGCAGCGGGCCGAAAACCTGCCTCGAGCGAGGACCAGGAACTCAATGAAATCGTCACCAGTTTCGCTGAAGACGTCCTCCGCCTATTCGCACGCGCTGACCCGCTGGCCACCGATAAAAAGGAGCTGCGGGTACTCATGCCAAGGTGTCAGGGATGACATCTTCGGTGGCCTTGTCAGCAATCCCCCAACAACAGTGCAATGCTTCGTCTCAGAGGCGACCAACCTTAAAAGGGCGCTCCTCGCGACGGCGCACCATTACCAGCGGTTTACAGGCGCCACCGTGAGTCCACCGCCAAACTGGAGAATCGATTCCGGCTGCTCTGACCTGTCTACAATCCGTAAGATTGCCAGAGACATTGTCCGTGAGGAGCTTAGGAAGGTGGTGCCGGCAGCAGATCGACCAGCTGCGCTCTCACTCACTGAGCTCGTCCAAAAAGAAGTGAAGCGAGCCTTTCATACAGAGGCTCCTGTCGACGTCGCTAAACTCGAAGAACCGGTGGTGACCTACGCTTCAATGGCACGACGGCCACCACCGGCTGACTGCCAATGCACGTCGCCACCTCGTCGAGAGTTCCAAACGCCGCCGTATATGCGACACCAAAAAAGACCGGGACCAGTACAGCCGCCCCCAACAAGCAGTGCCAAGGAAGATCAACATCTGGCGCACGGCTGACCGACGACCGCTGTGCTACCACTGCGATGAGGCTGACCACGTCTACCGGAGGAGCCCATACCGCCAAATGGTCTCCGAGGGTATGTGCCGAACGGCCCTCACCTAATGTACGGCCAGCGTCTGCGCGATATCGAGTAGTACTCCCGCCTCTTTCCGTCACCAGCGCCGACAGCACCACGAGGTTCCCGTTCTTCATCCCTTTGAACTTCTGCATCGCCTCTCCGTCGGTCGTGAGTTGAAAGACTGTCTTTCATGTCTCGCCGGGAAATCTACGTGCAGCAACGGCTGGTGGTGGTGTTGCCGAAGACAGTAAATGCAAAGAGCCTTCAAGGACGCCGGAGAACTCCTACTCCAACGACGACACGTCTCGGAACGACGATTCTGCAACGGTGCTTAAAACAAAATAAGAATAATAACCGGCGTCGTAGGCGAGCGCCGGTGTCGGCGTAGTAGCAGAACCGAGCGCTGCCGGAAAACTGCCATCGTAGAGTCACGCGGATCGCCTTTGGTAGACGCACGGGTTTCGCGAACGTTCGAAATAGGATGTTCGTCCTTCGAACATTCTAAACGAGGAGCTTCTTGGACATTGTAGAAACTATTATTACAACAGAATATTAAAAGTTGCGCGTCCCTCAGGAATCAAACCTGGGGACTCTTCGTGCGGGTCGGGTGTGATTCCACTCGGCCAAGCACGCTGCATTACTCCCCCTTTAATACACGCATTTGACCGATGTAGCACAAAAAGAAGAATACAAAAAAAAAGGAACGAAACATTCAGAAGTCACAGTTCTCAGTCAATCCGGAGCTCTATCGATCGTAATACGGCTTGCGACGGACGACGTGCATCACCTCGGGTCGTAGCTGGCGTCTTGTCTTGCGGATGGCCGCGTTTTGTCGAGAAGAACTTCGTAGCTGAGATCTCCGAGACATCGAATGATTTTGTAGAGTCCAAAGTATCGCTTGAGCAGTTTCTGCTTGAGGCCGCAGCGACGAATTGGTGTCCGCACCTACGCTCTGTCTTCGGGCTGGAAGTGGACGTCGCGGCGCCGAAGGTTGTACCGGCTTTGGGTCCACGATCAACAACGTGTCGACGCTCGCCGGTAAAACATGTGGAGCCGCGACGTCCACCTCCAGCCCGAAGACAGAGTGTGGTTGTGGACACCAATTCGTCGCCGCGGTTTCAGCGAGAAACTGCTCAAGCAATATTCGGACCATACAAAATCATTCGAGGCCTCGGAGAACTCAACTACGAAGCTCTTCCCGACGGAACGGGGCCATTTGCAAGGCGCCAGATACGGCCCAAAATTGTACACGTCGTCCATTTCAAGCCATATTACTATCGACAGGGCTCCGGACTGACAAAGAACTGAAACTTCTAACTGTGCCGTTCCTTTGTTTTTTATTTTTTGCAGCGGAGCTGTTAAGGGCGAGGTTCCCCAGGATCGTATCCATGTATGTCGACACAAACCTACCTGGACAGCTACCAGCCATCTATAAGCGACGGCGGCAAGCACACAACCAGTATGGTTTCCGCCGTCGCTCGTAGATGGCGGCAACCTTTCCAGCTATAATAGAAGAATGGATAGTTGGGCGCGTTGGTGGGAATTCATCGCAGGAAACAGCGCAGAAAAACAGACGACGACGACGAAGAAGCACACAGTGTGTCGAGTAAACTCCACTGGTCTTCCTTCTTCACGAGAGTGGAAAGGCTGAACGTTTTCTTTATTTTCTTTCGTGCTGCATCAGGACGATGCGTGTTTTAAAGGGGGGGGGGGGTAATGGCGCAGCTAAAAAGGTACAGGAGCTTCTATTTAAAACAATATTGCACTATTTTCAGTCGCTTACAGGTAGGGATCAACGATTTTTCCGATATCATACATCTTTTAACAAAGAGTTTGTTTATACGCAAACTTCCTAAAAAAATGCAATGTCCCACCGTCATTCTGAATTGTTACGGGTAGGCTAAAGGTAAACAACAAATATAGGCCCATAGACGCCACTAAAAAACATTAATAAAAGAGTACTCCCAACTGAGATTGAACATATGACAAAGTTACTTCCAGCCATATACTATATCGATTGAGCCAAGTAGAGCCTCGTTTTTTATGTGGGCCAAGCAGGGCAGGTGATTGGGAAAAGCTAACATTGAGCTTATGAAGTCAAAACGAACACACAATCTCATCTTTGCTCTGTTAACAAAAAGACCGGTTTACTAAGAATTTGTTGATATTCCGAACACATTAATTATGGGGTTGCGCAAAACCCGTACACATCAGCCCCACCCCCATCACACAGAAACAGCACTTGCAACCCACACACGTCATGCGTATCTAAAGTCAGCACATTCTGTGTCTTCCGGCTTTTGTCGGCATAATCAAGCTAGTGTAACTGTTTTGTGTCAACACTCGTAAAAACATCTTTCAATTGAAACGCTTTCCTGCTTAAAACTAACCGGGGTTTTACTCAAACGTTCTAAGTTTTATACGTCGTTGCTATTAAACACTGTAGCGCATAATTCGTTGTTCATCGTATTTTCTGAATAGAAGTAGCGGTGCAGAAATATCCTGGTTTAGAACATTTCTAGTCTATATGTGAGGTCCGTGCAACAAGCATTCGGTAACCAAAGCTGCGAATAAAAAACGGCTTTAACATTAAAATATTCATATTCACAAAAAATAGGCAGTTATAAGGAAGCTTGAATACTGCATGGAACAAATGTCACTGCAATCTTCTTTAAGAAGCAGCTAAAAACTATAACCACATCCAACTGTTTAATGAGTAGGCACCTTTTTTGTTTTGCTATATGTCAAAGACCATTTGAACTTATCTTCCTTATTAAAAAAGAAAAATTGGGGAGAAGACAATATGTCGTTCATGCATTATGCGTGCATTCCTTTGTTATCCTTGGCCGTGGGACTGAGCACCGTTTTCTTTCTTAAGCTTTATGGCACGTTTTTGCACTTAAAACGGGCTGTGGTACAAGAAATGCAAAGGAAGAATAGATACAAAGTTCGGGAGGAGGGTTAAATAGGATGAAACTAAATGAAATCGTGGATCTTCGTTTTCCGAATGTACTCCCCGGAGAATATGATCTGAAGTACCCGCTCGCTCGTTCCGCGTCTGGGGTGGCCAAAAGCTCCCATATCCCTTTATTTCTCAAATTGTCTGAAGTATGGAAGCTCAACTTTGCATTGTATTTCTAGTTCAGAACCACAGCTCTCTCAAAAACTCGGGGGTACTACGCGAACAGGAAGGACTGATTTAGCCCATATTGTCTTCAACGGTACTCGAAAGGACAATGTAATAATGCCCTTCGCTGTTGTGGAGTGTCCCTGGAAAAAATCAAATTTTTCGCCGACATGCGTATCGACGATCGAACAGAAAACCTACTGAGGGCTTTGTCCCTCTAAAGACGGAGGGCCTGGGTGTCCGAAATCAAGTGGAAGCTCGACGGGCAGACTTGGGAGGAGCAACGTCGTAACACTCCATCTTCGGTCTCCTCATGCCTGTCTTGAGCACCGAAAGAAAACCATTCTAGCCGGCCTAATTACTGTGACAATAGAAAGTCTGTACAGTCGGACCGCCGACCAATGATCATAGCGGCTTGAAATTGAGCATTTGTTTTCGGGGAACAGGGCCCGAGGTAAGCACGGCGCTTTAAGCGAGCAAGGTATTTTGTCTCCTTAAAGTAGAAGTCTTCTTCAGGTTAATTTACGGGCTTCTGTCAAATGACTTGATTAGTGGGTGGAACTGCTTAAAACATCCGCGGGGTCGTCATGGGCAGTTTCGTCTTTCGGAGTTCCATGATGGTTGGGGATCACACTGATGGTAAGTATCGTAGCTCCAGTCCCGGAATCGAAGTGCTTTTGCCGCAACCCTGAATTTCTGCACCGGACAGCTTCTGGATTTACATTATTGACCTTCTCCCATGGATTCTTGCGTGTCAAAAGCAAATTTATTCCCTAGTTAAAAGGTAGAGTACAGGTTTTATTTCGGCGTCCTTGGTGGACATTTTGTTCGAGATTTCGGTGCCTCTTGTTTTGTCGGCGGAAGTGTACCACGCGACCGCGGCTGGGTTCTCACGAAGCGCCGCGTCCGCGTAAAATAGAATGATGCGTGGCACGGGCAACACACTCATGTACTCCCCGAGTTCATTAGAATAACAAAGATGCACTCTAAAAAAAAGATTAACACCTTACACTCTTTTGTCCCATATAATGCACCCCAAAACATTAGTTCGACGTGGAGCGCACTATAGTTGAACAGACGCCCCAAAATTTTACAAAGGACTTGATAACGGTGCGATATGACTTATGAAATAGCTAAAGTATATGTATCAAAGACCACAGAAAGAAGCACTGAGGATTTGCAGTAGGGCCGAGAACACCCCAATAATTGTTTTTTTTTTGTAGTCAGTAACACGTAAATTATTTGTTTTATTAAGTTGTACCACACGGCTATCAAGCCTCTCGTGAAACTTAGTACCGCCAGATTGACGTCAGTGCGCTGTGCGTCGAACTAAAGTTTTGGGGTGTATTTTATGGGACAAAGGGTGTAAGAATACGCCCTTTTTTAGAGTGTGAGTTTTTTAAGTTTATTCAAGACCCGTGATGCCGTGAAATTACTTGGTCGGCCAAGTTTTCTCGTATGAAAGCCAGCTGCGCGTACCGACATTAGCCAACTGTCGCAGGTTAACCTGCGACAGTTGGCGAATGTCGGTACGCGCCACCGCGAAACATGCTGACGAAGTGCCGGGTATCTCAGTACGGGCGTTGTTAACAATGCTATCTCTAGGATTTCGCCATCAAGCTTTGCGTTCTTCGCGGTGACGGTATTTAAATGCGACTCGCACAGTGAACAGGAGCATTACGTGAGTGTTCATGTTGAACACGCGACAATCAATGCCTCGGCATCTGTTCGGGTGGTGGCTCGTGCCTATTCGCTGCAGCAACGGACATTGTCGAACCTTAACAATCTCTGGAGCTCAGCAAATGCCCCGCGCTTTAGCAACCACGGCGCGTGGCTATGATATGCTTAGATGCCATATAAGTGTCTCCACATCACGTGGCCGCCTGTTCTGACTCCGGGGTAAGGAAAGGAACGCTGCTTGCTTTATATGAATATTTTTCAGCGACGTCCATTGCATGAAGAGAAGAAAGAGTAACTCGTGTTTCGCAGGTTATGGATGTCAAGGAAGTACGTAAAGTGGCATTTACTGAACGTAAGAACAATTTGGCATCACCCTTTTAAAAAATGATATGGATGAACTTACCTGGGCAGTGTGTCTGACAGTAATCAATGTAGATATGGCAGACGCTCCAACTTCTGACTTCGGCGTGCACTGTGGTGCTAAGCACCGTTTTCTATCTGGGCGTGTTAGTACGTATACAAAGTTCTTAGAAACATGAGTGCTGACGAGATGTACCACGGTTTTCAAGCCGTCCGTGTCTTGTATCTTGAACTTTATTGTTTTATTACTTTTTGCATTTGCCTTGGTGTCCAGTACCTTAAACACAATTGGACGTAACATTGTACTTTGATAATATATCGGCTACAAGGGCCGAGTTCCACCAAACAAGACCACCACCAATTCCAATCTCAATGGTTCTTCTCCACATCATTTTAGATAACACAAAATGTTTTTGTTTAGATCAAGCATTCATTGTACTTCTTTATGTGACTAAAGAATAACAACTGGAAGGTCACTGAAGCATAAATTCAATGGGCGCAACGACAATCAACTGTTCCAGTTATGTCCATGGCCTCTTCATGGCTATTGGTTTGCTGAGCAAGAGTGCGTGCCCGCGTGAGTATTACAGTCCTAAGAATCTAGCTCCAACCAAATCCGGAAAGGATATTACTGCTGCTCCGCGTGCTTTCAGTCACCCTTGAAGAAGCAACCGAGTTGGTTTCGAAACGTCGGGTTCGCTTTCGAGACTTGGTTGGAGCTACATTGTCCGGACTTTCATTCTCACTCAACCGCGCAAATTTCTGCGGAATATGTTTACTTTCAAGCGTCTGAGTATGTGTGTACAACAGATACCTAGCGTTTTTTTACGAAATGTTGTCTAACCAGTGGAGTAGGTCTCAACGACAAACTAAACAATAGTGCAATACCTTTAACTACTTCAATCCAGTACTTCCCGACGAACCATACATAAAACAAGCGTTATATAAAATTATGGTAATAAAAACCCGAAACTCAGGAACACAGAACGAGACGAACACAACACAAAGTCTCATTACCATGAATAACCACCAGCTCGCTTGTTTTTTAAATATTGTTGCAGGGTTATAAAATTGGTTTATATAAAATAAGTTAACTTCATTTGAATTGGCGCCCAGCGTTATTTGTAAAGTTGCATAATGCATTAAATCCAGCATGTAAGGAGCAATCGTTTCAATGTTGTGTAAACGACCGCACATCTAATGTAAATATTTACAATACTTACATTAGATGGGCCTAATTCATGAATGGTAGCTGCTATCACCGAGAGCTCTTATGTCCCGCCGATCGTTCCGTCTCTGGAGCTCCTTCGCTGGTTCCGCCGCACGCGCCTCTTTTTCTTGTCTTCTATGCGCACCGTGCAAATGGGTCACTACACTAGCTCCCCCGTAGAAGAGAAGCGAAGTCCGGACAACTTTCGGGATGGTGGGAGAGTTTGAAAATCGGATGGTTTTTGGTCTGTTCGTCAACGTGATGGCTGGTTTTGGTGCGCATTGTTTATAGACCGCGTTGGTATCAAGATAGGTAGGTTTTAGTAGATTCAATGGGACATTTTCTTTTCGATTGCATATTTGCAGTGTGGAGTACTTAGGATGTCGTTAGAGTATCTTGAAGGGGCTGTCATAAGATGGTTGTAACGGTTTTCGCACCGCGTCATGTCCTACCAGAACGTGCGAACAGGTATGAAGGTCTGGGCTTATAAACACTTTAGCGGTGGATTGCTTGTGGTCTACTGAAGGTCTGAGTTGTTGCATTGTTGTGCGAAGGTGACATGCGTTATTCATATTGTCCGGTATTTCAAGCTGTTTGGAGCGGTGAATGAACTCGCCTGGTAGTCGAAGAGGCATGTTGTATGCGAGCTCAGCAGCCCTGCATGCAATACTGGCTATGAAAGAGACTGTAATGCCCAGCAGGACAAAAGTCAAAATTTCAGTCCAGCCTGAAGCCGACCCACCAGCCTATAGAGATGCTTTTAGCTGTCGATGAAATATCTCCACTAGTCCATTGGATGTAGGAAGATAGGCAGTGGTAGTGATGTGAGCGATGGCCAGAAGCTGGGACAACTTATCTGAAAAGGCCTGTCTAAAATTGTCGTCCTCAATCTGTCGTCACCGTTGCTGGTACCCCGAACCGGCTGATCCACATGTGTACAAATACGTGTGAGACTGTTTCTGCACAGATGTTTTCGATTGGTATGGCCTCTGGCCATCGAGTAAAACGGTCTATGCAAATTAAAGGTACCTTGGACCATGGCATAGTGGTAGGGGATCCACTATGTCCAAGTGAACTTTCTCAAAACGGGCGGCAGGTGGATTGAAATTTCCTAAAGATGTCACGGTATGCCGTTGTATCTTGACGTTTTCGCGAGAGAGACATTCTTTAGCCCATTTGCGCGCGTCAGTGTTGCTGCCCGGCCAGATAAACCTTGAAGTGTGGAGTTTTGACGTAGCGCGTGTTCCTGGATGGGATAAAGAATGCAAGGCGTCAAAAACTGCTCTACGCAGTCGAGGAGGTATGTAAGGACAAGGAGAACTAGTGGAAACATCGCAGAAAATTGACGTCGATCCACTTACTACATCCTGTAAAAGGAGAGATGAGGATCCCGACCATAGCGTTCCAAGTTCTTCGTCATCTTGCTGGGCAGCAGAAAGCTTGGAAAAATCAAGAATCGGTCTGTCGGTATCGTTTACGCGAGTTGGCATCCGAGAAAGTGCGTCCGTCACGGTATTGTCTTTTCCATTGTTAAAACGAATGCCATTGGTGAATTCTGTGATAAAGGCCATGTGTCCAACTTCTCTGGGAGTATGCGCTGAGTTGTTTGACATTAACGCGTATGTCAGCGGCTTGTGGTCCGTTAGAACAAAAAATCTCCGACCTTCAAGACTATGGCAGAAAAGTTTGACTTCTAAAGAAACAGCCAAAAGTTATCTGGCAAAGGTACTATGCTTTTTCTCGGACGGGGAGAGCTGTTGTGAAAAGTATGCGACTCGTCGCCAATGTCTGTTCACAAACTGTTGGAGTACTGCTTCAATAGCGAAGTCTGAAGCGTCGACCATGAGAGACGTAGGGGAGTCAATCTTGGGGTGTGTCAGGAGAGTAACATTGGCGATTTCGTTCTTGATGCGTGTGAAAGCTTCTGTCGCATCATTGGTCTATGTTATTTCAGTCGACTTTGTCTTTCCACCAGTCAGCAAACGGTTGAGAAGTAAAACGTCAGAACAGTGTGGGAGAAAGCGTCATGAGAAATCAACAAATCCTAGAAATTCCCGCAACTGCTTCGCTGTCGTAGGTGTAGGGAAAATCATGACAGCCTGCACCCGATTAGGTAGGGGGAGAATACCTTGAGGGGAGAAATGGGGTCCTAAGAAGTCAAGGTCGGTGAGCGCCAAACTCGCACTTTTCTTTGTTGAGGATGATGCCGAACTGGCCGAGACAGGTGAATAGCTGTTCGTGGTGCTGTTCATGTTCTTGATGAGTGCCACTGAAGACAAGTATATCGTCGATATATTTCAAAACAAAATAGCAATCCAGCGTAGAACTTGATCCATGAAGCATTGGGAAATTTGTGCCGCATTCCGAAGACCAAACGGCATGCAGGGGTATTCGATACATCATGGCAATATTCGGCAGATGAACAATGGTCAGGATATCCCTCAGAATGTCTGCTGTTTCTATCGGGATCCGAGATGGTAGGCCCTGACTCAATGGATCATCTGATAAAGACTGTTGTCTGTTCTCATAGTGCCGGTGGTGAAGTCTTGTCATACGTGGGTTGGCCATTCAGCCGTGGCTTCATGATTGGGGATTCCGTTCCGGCAGTTAAAACCTGATCGCCGCGCGTTATTCAAAGATATGAAAGTGATAAAGATGAACAAATGAAACCGAACAACTGGTCAGCAACAAATATTGTTCGTCTGGTGTTGATGAAACCGATATCTGTTAGGTCATGTTTTTCTTATCGTTGATGATTTTCTGGCGATGTTGATTTAATTCTTCTCATCGTCGAAATGGTGATGAAGACAATGGATGATATTAATATGGTGATAATGAAATGGATATTTTAGCCGCTTACCGTCGCCGTGGTGTTCGCGTTCCAGTTCCCGTGGTTGGATCAACATGCAACGTGCGGTGATTTCGAGCATTTCTTGCCAGAAGCTTAGATAGCGCCAACGTGTACTGACTGAAAGCTCAGATGCGACGCAATGCTGGGTCGAAGCCAGCGTGACGCCAGGGCGTCAGATACTCTCCAGCAGTGGCTCGATAGTGACGTCACGCACGCAAGTAAACGTGATGAGATCGATGTCTAATAGTAATCTGAGACACTTGTAAGATGGCCGACTCTGATGTCGGCTTTTAGGTGTTGAACCGCACGCCGTGACTTTAGCTACGCTTCGATTTACTCGACCTCCGCACCGGTGCAGAAAAGTGTAGGTTGTGTACTTCCGGTAGTATCCAAATACACATACCGGAAGAACATTGCCCTACACTTTTCTGCACCGGTGCAGGAGGTCTAGTTAAATAGAACCAGCTAGTGTTCGTCTGTTCTGCCGTAATGCCCTGCTACAGAGGGAAGTTTGAGGGAATAGTTTGCGACTTCAACCGGTCGAGCCGCGTCCCGATATATTCGTCAAATAACGAGCCACGAATATGTCCTCACTTCGATATTCTATAAAAATAAATATTAAAGGTATTTTAACGGATTTAATAAATGAAAATAGATAAATAAAAAATAAAAATTAAATGATGAAAATAAGCAAATTGTAATAGATCCTTCAGACAGCGCGGTTGGAACAGAACGGCTTATTTCCGTATGAGCGTTTATATACAGTGCACATGTTATGATAAGCGAACGCGTTAGTGATAGGCACTGATAGCGATAACAACGAATATACATTGTGACTACATGACACTCCTTTCTCCTACTTTTAGTTACACAAAACAATGAACAACGCTTGGCTAATCATTATTGTCATAGCGTACAACAGGTTGTGGATGGCGTGTTGATCTTCGTGGTGGAGTCTGAGCTTGCGTTGACAACTCCGGGCTCGCCTCCGGCAGCTGCGAGGGTCCTGCTATGGGTGGAAGCCTGACGTGGTAGTCCACCCTTGTGCTGGCGTCCCCTTGAGGCGCCGATAAGGCTCGTCTCAGCTGGTTCCAGTATTTGTGATGGCGCTCCCCGTTGTCCAGTTGGACCGTGTACGACACCATGCGTTGTACTCCAACCACGGTAGCTCCTTTCCACCGGGGTCCTGGATTGAAACTCTGCGTAGACTGCGTCACCCACAGCAAAACACTTTGTTGGCGAGGCCTGAACCTCAGGTTCACGCTGACGATCTGGTTGAAGTCTGTCCAAGGCTGTCCTCAACCTTCGCCCCATCATCAATTCCGCCGGTGACTTTCCTTTGACAGAATTCTGCATGGTGTGTTGTTTAAACAAGAACCGCGCAATTTTGCACTGAGTTGTGCCTTCCTGTTGTTTCTTCAAAGCTTCCTTGACTTCTCTTACCATCCGTTCGGCCCTGCCATTACTGGCGGGATGATAAAGTGCTGCGAACACTGTGCGAACACCGTTTAATTTAAAGAACGTTTGTAATTCAGCACCAGTGAATGCTGTGCCCTTATCAGAGACGATTACGTCTGGCACCTTGTGCCCCGCAAGCATTTCCTTTAAGCTAGTGACGACAACGGAAGACTTCATTCATAGTATGATTTCTACCTCTGCCGAGTTGCTGTACGCATCAACTACAAGTACGAACACTTCTCCCTTCACTGGCCCCACGAAGTCTATGTGTAGACGACTCCATGGTTGATCTGGCTTGACCCAAAAATGCACCGGAGCCTTGGGGTCGTTTTGGCGGTTACTTTGACACGGCTGACAATACTGCACAAATTCTTCAATCTAGCTGTTCATCTTTGGCCACCACATAAGCCCTCTTGCTGAAGCTTTCATGGCACTCTAAGTACCCTTTCTCTTGCTACTTGCGAAATGACCACACGGTTTTCCCACAGTACACAATCACGCTGTAACGACAACTGAGACCTCCTTACCTCGTAAGGCGCGAACGTATTGTCCGGTTGCCTCGACGGCCAGCCACTGAGGATCCAATCCTTGACCTTGGATAAGGTGCCGTCCTCCTTGGTCATCCTTGCCAGGTCTGCCGCCTGGAGTGAAGCCTACTCGACAGCTTATAGCAGTAGTACATCCCCCGGCGGCTGTGGCTCGTCTTTGTCTCCCACGACCGGCAGACGACTGAGTGCATCAGCGTTGGAGTTGTCTTCGCCTCGCCTGTATTGAATGCGATATTTATACGCCCCAACAACAAAATCCAGCGAAGCATCCTGGGCGACAGCACTTCTGGCACCCGCTTGTCAGTGTTGAACAACCCCAACAGCGGCTTATGATCCGTTACTACGGAAAGCCTCTTCCTGCCAGGTAGAGGTGAAATATTTTGACTCCGAAGACGACTGCTAAACCCTCTTTGTCAATCTGCGCTTTATTGCGTTTACTTGCACCGACAGCTCCTGAGGCGTAAGCTATAGGTTGCTCTTTGCCGTCATCAGCCCTATGCGCCAACAAGGCCCCTACCCCGACAGGAGACACGCCGCAGCACAAAACCAACGGACACTTGGGGTCATGGGGCACAAGTACTGCATCCGAGCTAAGCAACTTCTTCAGCTTTTCGAACGCCCGCTGGTGCTCACCTGTCCATTTCCATTCTTGATCGTGGTCCAACAGCCGATAAAGAGGATCCGCCACTTCTGTCTTCCCCTTGAGGAAACTGGCGTAGAAATTTAGCAACCCCAAGAAAGCTTCAAGCTGCCTATTGCCTATCGGCGATGGCGCTTGCTGAATGGCGCCCGTCTTGCTTCGGCTCGGGTGGATTCCTGTGGAATCGATTCTGTGTCCCAGGAATTCAATGCTTGTTTGACTGAATTCACACTTTTCTTTGTTTACTCTTAGCTGCGCGCTTTGCAGACGCGCCAGCACGGCTGCAAGCCTTTCTGATTGTTCGTCTGCGTTGCTTCCCGATATCAAGTAATCGTCGAGATAAGCCTTCACCACCGGAATGCCCACCAGCAATGTGTCGATGACTTTCTCAAACACCAACGGCGCTACCGAGATTCCAGACGGCAGCCGCCTGACCTTGCATAGTCATGTTGACGCGTTCGATCGTGTTGACGGTCAGCATTTCTGCTGATTCATCATCTAGGCTGACTTGTTAATACGCCTGAGTTAAGCCGAGCTTGGAAAACATTTTACTCGACCTCAACGTCGCTAGCATTTCCGTGGTCATGGGCAAAGAGTACCCGCTGCTTTTAATAGCCTTGTTTACAATACTACGATAATCCCCACATAAACGCAAGGTTCTGTTTTTTTTTCTCTCACCACTACCAGCGGTGTCGTCCAGTTTGAGTACTCGACCGGCTCCCAGACGCCTTGTTGCACCAGGCGATCCACTTCCTCGGCCACGTTGTCCTTGAGGGCCAGCGGGACAGGACGACTCTTCAGAAACACCGGGCGGGCGTCCTCTTGAAGTTCAATGTGAACTGGAGGTCCGTTGAATCCAGAGAGGTCACGCCGAAAACCTCAGCAAAACGCGATGTCACGTCCTCCACCTTCAGCTGCTGAATTCCACTCAAACGGATGCCCAGCGACCCAAACCAGTTACATCCAAGTAAACTGTTACCACGCTTCTTTACTACTAACGAAGGTAGCTCTGCTCTACAGCCTTTGAATTTCACTTCTATGTTTTGCCTGACACACCACGGACAATGTTTCATTCGACCAGGTTACAAGCTTTGTGCCAGCTTCTTAAAGTGGTATCTGACCTTGCTTCTTCTCGATAAACCGAAACGTCTCTTCACTCAGAGTCGAGAGAGATTCTCCTGAAGCGACTTCCATCGGGACATTCTGTACTTGAATCTGCACTTCTATCGTAAACTTTTCAGCCTGTTCACGCACTTTGCATACAGAACATTAATGCGCTCTTTTTATAGAGGTCTTTGTTCTTCCCCTCCCGATTACGCAGGTTAGATGTCTTCCGCGACGTTTGACTTTCGTCTTTTGAACGACATGCTTTTGCCACGTGTCTAACTTTCTTGCATTTGAAACAAGCAGCCTTTCTAAAACGGCATACATGCGGAGCGTGCTTACAGTTGTAGCGAAAGCAGCTGACGTCGTCCGCCGTGGTGCCCAGTGTCATGCGTGTCCCTTAAATCAGGCCCTCGCTTTCTTTGGTTCCGTCTTGAGCTTGCTTGCGTATATCGCGCTGCTGCTTCGCCATTGCTTCCGCCGTCAGTGTCATGTCGTACGCCACCTCGAACGTAAGGTCGTGTTCTGCGAGTAGCCGCTGTTGAACCGCTTCGTTCTTAGATGCCGCATACGAGCCGGTCCCCCATCATGACGTCCAGTGGAAGCTGTTTGTCACCGAAACCACAGTCTTCGGCCAGCTTACGGAGTGCCGTAACATACTCCGATGCCGCCTAACCGTGAGCTTGGTTTCTTCGGTAGAATAAGAATCTTGCGTACAGCTCCGAAGACCTTGGATGCATGTGCTTCCGCACCGCCCCCTTGATGTCGCCGTAGCTTGCCGTCGTCGGTCTTGCTGGCTTGACCAAGGTCACGATCAGCCCGTAAGTGCCCTCACCGCAACAACTCAGCAGAACCGCTCGTTTCTGCTCGTCCGTGGTTATCTTGTTTGCAGCGCAGAACATCTCTAGCCGTTCGACGTATTAATCCCAGGACGCATTCGTGCCGAGACGATATTCGCCGATCCTGCCGACCGACATTTTGCCTTACTCGACCGGGACTCGCCCGTCCATCGATCCGCCTCGCCGCCAATGTAATAGATCCTTCAGACAACGCGGGTGGAACAGAACAACGTTTTATTTCAGTATGAGCGTTTATATACACTGCACATGTTATGATAAGCGAACGCGACTTGCGTTAGTGGCAGGCACTGCTAGCGATAGCAACGAATATACAGGGTGATTCAAAGAGACACTAGGCTCTTTAAATCAACCGCAAAATTTGGTTTCTCAACCTATCGCGCGACGATTTTGTGGAGCGTTGCCCACGGATGGTGCTTTTTTTTTGTAAAATTTGCAAAGAGCGAACTTACCTGAGGAAAAAGTAAAGAAAGAAAAAGGCTTAGCCCCTATGGAAACGCAGCGACGCCACCGGTCTTCAAACAACACGGCGCCGTTTCGCACGGGAGACAAGAGATGGCGCAAGCGGTCGCGACGCCTACTGCCGCCAACGAACGAACATACGACGCCGAGAGCCGGCGCCTTGAGCAGAGATCTTTTCGACTCAGAAAGCGGCGCGAGCTTTTCTGATATCAGTTGGTAATGCATAATTTTATCATCCTTACTAATAAAACACATCGAATGGACACATAATCGATTAAAAAATGGTTTGTCCGGTTATTATAACTGTTTTTTCTTTCGGGGTACCGATATCGTCTGCTTTGCAGTTCCTTCTTGTTACCGCGCCTGTATTTGTTTCTGCGATTGTCGCCGCCTGCAGAACGAGCTCCGCTTTTGAGTCGAAAAGATCGTCTGCTCAAGACGCCGGCTCTCGGCGCTGTATGCTCGTTCTTTGGCGGCAGTTGGCGTCAAGACCGCTTGCGCCATCTCTTGTCTCCCGTGCGAAACGGCGCCGTGTTGTTTGAAGACCGGTGGCGTCGCTGCGTTTCCATAGGAGCTAAGCCTTTTTCTTTTTTACTTTTTTCCTCAGGTAAGTTCGCTGGTTGCAAATTTTACAAAAAACAAATGCACCGTCTGTGGGCAACGCTGCACAAAATCGTAGCGCGATAGGTTAAGAAACCGAATTTTGCGGTGGATTTAAAGAGCCTGGCGTCTCCTTGAATCACCCTGTGCATCGTACCTACATGACAATAATAAAAAAACATCCTTGCTTCGGCGGCTTCAACTAAACAATGGCTGATCCGCTCAAACAAACAAAAAAGGAGGAGAAGGCTGGAAATATAGTCAAAATGTATCGCTTTTGAGTACTTAAGGAGCGATATGTATGTTTGTTGCTGAGGAAAATCGTGGTAAAGGAATATTGTGGTATGGGCCCTTAAAGCCGATACTTGAAAAACTAAAACAACGTCCTATAACTACAACCGCGAAAATAAGCGGCCCAAAAACTGGAGTGCTGATAGTCGTGAGGTTTCTTCGAATTGAACTGAAAGATATTGCCAGTCAGAGCTTGGCTAGCTAAAAAGTGCTTGCACTTCGCGGCGTACGAAATTGCTTACTCTTCAGAAACAGAAGACAATTGAACCTGTTTTTCTACACTTTTGGGACGCAGACTTTTTGGGACGTCTTTCAGAGGACCCACAAAAAGGACCGCCCTTTATCGCCCTATGGCATTCACTTTTACCTGTTGAAGGGCACGACAATGCACAATACGACAGGATCATGCTGCTGGGTCTGCACGGCTCACTGCGGTGCCAAAGGGCCGTGCGCCACGCGGACGTTGATGTAAGTGCAGCGCCCAAGAATTTTATAGAACACATTTGTTTTTTCCTTGTGTATGAGGCCCAGCAACTTTGCCTTCAGTGGTAGCCGCTCCTCGTAGATCTCTCTGCACTCATGGACGTATAGCCGTATCAGTAGTAGTAAAAGTGATCCCGATCAGCCCAACATTCAATCAGTTTAAAAACATGTGGTTCCGTTGAGAACACATGTTTCTGATGTTGATATGTTTCCGGTATCCGACCTATTCCAATATGTAGTTTCCGATATCGATTTGTTCCTAATATCCAACATATATATTCGGATATCCGATAGCATGATTCCAATATCTGAACAGGTATTTGTTTGCATACCTATTCAGATATTTAAAAAAACTTCTCATATCACAAAAAAGTTTCTGATCTTCGATAATCCAACAATAAATATATCATCGGTCAATGATAGATCATCTGTAAATGAATGGACCATTGATAGTCGCCTATTTCTGTCAGGCTATCACGGACATCTACTACTGATACTTACCGATGTTTTCCCTCGGCTGGCGTTGAACCAGCGACCTTACGCTCAGTAGTGCGACACCGTACTACTCCACCACGAATGCTTTCTTTTTTATTGTCATACACATGACACACAGAAGACAGACCCATGAATGTGGACAAAACGAGAGTGATCACAATGACCAGTCAGAGTTTGGCTAACATCGAAGGGTTAAAATTGTTTCATAGCACTTTAATGAATGGGAGCCAGTCAGGCATGCATTGCTGGGGCTTGTAGGCCGCAACGAAAGAAATTATCTTTCCACAAAAGTAGTCTTGTGCTTTCCGCAAATCAATGTCAGCGTTACGCACGGCCATCCATACCCTCCACCTTCAATGTCAACCGATAGGAACCTAACTCCATGAGGCTTTAGCTGGAAGTCTTTTTTAGGGTCCGCTGGAGGACGTCCCACAGAAAGACACTAGGCCAACATTTTATGAAAACATGCTGCACTGTCTCCGGCATCTTATAAGAAAAAACAATGCGTACCCCACGGAACAAAGAGGCCCTTTTCCTTCATCTAGGTCTTTACCTTTAGTGTACCGGTACGAGGTTTAAAGAAAAACGTCTTCACACCGGGAGGTAACATCATCCTTTTTACCCGCTTTAGAACATACAGTCCTCTCACGCTACATTACAAGGCTTTGTATATAGCCACAGATAAAACAATATGTATGACATCTTTATACAGTTTGTCTTCGCGTCAAATTGTTCAAAAATTCGGAATAAAACGCGCTGTTGTGAGGATGAAAATTTGTGGTAAGAAATCGTCGCCTCAAGCTAACGATTTTTTTTCTTCAGATTTCTTTAGTCTTTAAACGAGAGCATCAGTTACATCTTTTCGGCTATTTCCCCACGCCGTATTTTGTAACAGTGGCATACATCGTTATGGATTTTTCTTTTTGTAATATATTTTATGTGCCACCACATTACAACCTGTTGGATGTTCTGGGGCGTGAATCAAATAAAGCATTATTATTATTAGTACAGTTATTATTACTACTAATCATTACGCTCACTCCACAAACCTCCGAAATGTTTCCCGACATTTTCCCAAGCAAAATGTCCCACTTTGGAAAAACCCAAACTTCCACGCCATTGGTCCCAGTGTTGAAAAACGGTCTCACCAGAAAGAAACACTGATCTTCAATTTATAAATAAAAAGTAAGAGGAAAGTAACATGCTAACTTTTTATCGGTAACGCTGACGCGTTCCTTTTATTTTGACGTAAGGCAAACCGGTAACGCGTTCCTTTATTTTGCAAGTAACGGGTACCGTATTTTGATACTTTTAACGGTAACGCCTACAACACTGCTCCTACACAAGATTTCCAGTAAATATTTGATACAAAAGTTGCTGCAATTTTAGCCACCTATGAGGTAATTTATAGCGCGATACGTTCAGAAACCAAATCTTACGGTCTTTTGAAGAAGCAAACGATCCCTTTGAGTCGCGCGGTATATTAGTACACTTAATGTTCTATCCAACACACCACGCGCAAAGTAAAAAAAAAAGTTTGATTTGGTGCAAAGCAGCAATTAAAAAGATATTTTTGGGTTTTACGTGCCAAATCAACCAAAGGCATCTGGCATGTCCTAAAGAAGGACTAAGCTTTTATTACGACCCCGTGGGGATCTCTTTACGCGCAAGCGAAACATCAATTACACGCGCTTTCTCAGCAATAAGCCTCCGTCATTTCGCGGACAGCTCGTCCGGGGTTTGAACCCGCCACCTGGGGATCCACAGGCTGCCGCTTTGCTTCGAAGCCATGGAGGCGGCTCACCCATTGGGTCGGTTTCGTCGTGCCTCAGTGGGCGGTGCTGCTGGGGGCGTGGTGCACGTGCGTATACACTTCCCCAAATCAAGTATCCGTGCACTATCAATGCCCACAGCTAGGATTAGGAAAGTCCACTTGGTCGTAAACATGCGCTTTTATTATAACTACACCTCGCAATTTATAGTGGTCTACCATAATACTAGCATTAGATTGTTTTTTTATTGACACTTCAGTCTCTCGTGCAAACACAAGAGATTAAATTATGGGTTATATATACTACAGGGAAGGGAATGTTTCTCACGACTGCGTTCTTATATTTGAGCTGCGGTCATTTCCCAAAAATGTGTAATAATAACAACGTGAAGAATCAAAGCTTCCATGAATTATGGTAGATAAATGTGACTATACTTTTGACGTATATTAACGATTGGAAAACATTCAAACTAATTATTAAAACATATTTAATGCTCTACGGGTTAACGTTTGATAAAGATAATCTGCTCACGTCCAAAGCTGTCGACAGTCCACATCCAATGCACGTTAAGAAGTCAGTTTCTAATTCATCAGCCATCAAGCGTAACTGAGGGACTCTGGAGGACGAGAACTTCTCCATTTCAAGGGCACGCCTTGCATTCGTGCTAAAGGTTACTACTCCAAACGTATCTTTGTCAGTGAGATCGTATGAAACCATCGATCTGAATGCATCTTTCAAAGCGGTGATGCGGCCAAAGTCCTGTAATACAAAAATTAAGAGCATTCATGTGCTGGCTTAGGTCTGTCGCACTTCTACATCTAACAAACAGCTGCACTTGGTGCTGCTTACCTCCATACTCTGAGATACATCCAGCACAAAAACGGTGTAAGTACCGAAAGAGGGTGTGCCTATTTGTACTTCTTTGAATACCGTGTCAACATTCCTCCTCTTGCTGGGGTTCGTGGTTCTGGAGATAGAATAATAAAGTGTATGGGTTCATAAAAGGTGATAAAAGAGCCATAGTTTCCTGATTACAAATCATGACTTGATGAGCAGTTGCAGAATCTTGAAAGCGAGTGTGATATTACAATTGATGGATGAAGAAAGAATAAACAATATTGTCACAAAGGACAAGTGATAAGGCGGTGAATAACTGAAGAAACTAAACGTTTAATGTGGCGAACTTGTGACCGAAAATATAAAGAAAACAAATGATAACAGCAGAGCGTCGCGGCCGTCGAAGTCGGCGTAAGAGCAGAGTCGAACGCTGGGGCGAGACTGACTGCAGTTCGCCCCAGCGTAGGCTTCTGGAACAATCGACCTTGAACGTTCGGCCGCCTACAACATTCGGAACTCGAACAATAGAGAATGTTCTCGAACTCACGAAAACACAATGTTGAAAGAATAAATAAAAGAACATTCCACCGACTGGAATATAACCTAGACTTTGCGCGCGACAGTCAAACGCGGTAACCACTCGGCCACGCACGCAGTCGCTCGCCGACGCGCGTGGCATTACGCTTCTCTTTAAAAAGGCATCGTCTCGATGCCACGGGGAGGCAACAAAACATAGCAAGACAAACGAAAGGCTTGGAAAATAGAGAGGCTGGCAGAACACAATCATATCGAGTGTTTCACACGATCACAGTTCGCAGTCTTATCGCGAGTAGTACCGCTAGGGGCGTGCGACGTGGACGACTTCCGGTCGTGGAGGGCGGCGTGATGAAGTCCGTGTTCCGTCGGGCATCACCTCGTAGTTCAGATCCCCCAGTCGGCGAAGTACTTTGTAGGGTCCGAAGTAGCATTTTAGGAGTTTCTCGCTTTGACCGCGTCGTCGCATTGGGGTCCAGACCCACGCACGGTCTCCGGGCTTGAGGCGAACGTCGATCCGACGAAGGTTGTACCGGGTGCCGTCGACACGTTGTTGATCTTGAATCCGGAGTCGGGCGAGCTGGCGCACTTCCTCTGCCCGCTGGGCAACCACCTGGGCGTCGTCGCTTCCGTTGACAGCCGCTTCGTGGGGTAACATCGCGACCAGCATTGTCGTTACTTTGCGACCATGAACCAGTTGGAAGGGTGTCACTCCGGTGGTCTCTTGCACGGCTGTGTTGTAGGCAATTGTGACGTACGGCAACACCTCGTCCAATGTCTTGTGCTCCACGTCGACGTACATGGAGATCATGTCGGCGATGGTTTTGTTGAGTCTCTCCGTCAGTCCGTTGGTTTGTGGGTGGTACGCCGTTGTGCGCCGATGGCTGGTGTGGCTGAGACGAAGGATTTCTTGCGTCAGCTGGGCCATGAACAATGATCCACGGTCTGAGATCAGAACTTCGGGAGCGCCGTGCCGGAGCACGATGGACTTGATAAAAAATTTGGCGACTTCCACAGCAGTCCCTGCAGGAAGGGCTTTCGTTTCGGCGTACCGTGTGAGATAATCTGTGGCGCGCCCTTTCATGTGCTCAATTAATGCGCGCACCTCAGGATCGTCTTGTTGACGTCGTGCCAGATCGTCGGGGGTCACTGCTCCTAGGAAGCACTTGTCGTTATTGTCGTCGATGCTGCCGGAAGGTGTTTCGACAGGGGCCCTAGACGGGCAGTCGGCGTCGCTGTACTTGTGGCCTGACTTGTAGACTACAGTAATGTTGAACTCCTGCAGTTGGAGACTACATCGAGCGGGGCGTTCTGAAGGGTCATTAAGTTCGCAAGCCAGCAGAGCGAGTGATGGTCTCTGACAACGGGGAACGGGCTCCCGTACAAGTATGGGCGAAAATTCGTGATTAACCCAGACGACCGCAAGACATTCCTTTTCAGTCGTGGAGTAATTTCTCTCCGCTGTCGACAGTGTTCGACTTGCGTTAGCGATGACTCGCTCGGTGCCTTCTTGCACTTGAACCAGTACCGCGCCAAGTCCATCGTTACTTGCGCCCGTATGAATCTCGGTGTCTGCATCTTGATCGAAGTAACCAAGAACAGGAGAAGACTGTAGTCGTTTCTTCAGCTGGTCGAATGCGTGCTGCTGCTCCTCGGCCCATTCGAACTTCTCGGCGTCCTTCGTGAGTTTAGTGAGCGGTGCGGAAATCCTTGCGAAATTTTGAACGAAGCGTCGAAAGTAGGCAAAAAGTCCAAGGAATGTTCGCACAGCCTTCTTGTCTGTGGGCGCTGGAAATGCCGCGACGTCGCGAGTCTTTTCGGGGTCTGGACGAACGCCTTCGTTACTAACCACGTGACCTAGGAATTTCAATTCGTCATAAGTGAACCGGCACTCTGACGGCTTGAGGGTGAGTCCGGCGGGCTTTATGGCTTGGAGAACAGCTCGGAGTCGTCGCAAGTGCTCGTCGAAGTTACTTGAAAACACTACGACGTCTTCAAGGTAGACGAGACAGCTCTGCCACTTCAGTCCTGCCAGTACAGTGTCCATGACACGCTGGAAAGTTGCTGGCGCCGTGCATAGTCCGAAGGGCATCACCTTGAACTCGTACAATTCATCCGGCGTGACGAAAGCTGTCATCTCTCGGTCCCATTCGTCGACTTTGATCTGCCAGTAGCCGCTCTTCAGGTCCATTGATGAAAACATCGAGAGTGGCGCAGCCGGTCTAGCGTGTCATCGATGCGGGGGGTGGATAGACGTCTTTCTTCGTTACCGCGTTCAGCTGCCGGTAGTCCACGCAAAATCTAAGCGTTCCGCCCTTCTTGTTAACCAGCACGACTGGAGAGGCCCACGGACTGCTTGAAGGCTGGATTATGTCGTCGTTCACCATTTCTTGCACTTGCTCTTGGATGACCTTCCTTTCTTTTAGAGAGACTCGGTACGGTGATCGGTGAACAGGGAGCGCCTCGTCCTTGGTAACGATGCGATGTTTCGGAACGGCGGTTTGTCGCACCCTCGACGACGCCGCAAAGCAGCCGTTGTATTCGGCGAGGAGGTCACTCAGCTGCGTCGTTTCGGGCCTGGAAGCTTGGGGTCAATGTCGAGCTGCGCTGGCGGCGCAATGTCTTGCTGATGTGGGAATGATTCTTCAGCAATCACGGCGATTTCCGTGGAGTTCCGAAG
Source organism: Ixodes ricinus (assembly GCA_037355805.1). NCBI lineage: Eukaryota > Metazoa > Arthropoda > Arachnida > Ixodida > Ixodidae > Ixodes > Ixodes ricinus. The sequence continues at coordinate 99,345 of JAZHYW010043038.1, forward strand.
TTCCTCGACGTGGCCCACAGCGGCACCTTTCGTGAGGTGTTGCGTTTCTTGTCGAAAGTTCGTCACGAGAACCACGGTGCACCCATCCTCAAGTGCAGCCACTCCTCTTGCGAAGCCTATTCCTCTTCTCAGGAGCAATTGAAGGTTGCCTTCCAGAACAACTCCGCCGCATGTAGTTGCATCGCTCACTACGGGTACGACAACACTTAATAGCGGCGGCAGGTTCACTTGGTCGGCAGTGACTCGGACGGTGGCTGACGCTGTTTGGGGTTTCTCTGAAGGTGGAACAGGCTTGCGCAGCGTGAGTCTGTTTTCACCAAGGTCGATGACGGCGCCGTATGCACACAGAATGTTCATGCCAAGAATGACGTCTCTGGAACAGACTTGTAGAACGACGAACTTCACAGGGCACGTCTCACCGTGGATCTCGACGCGAGCAGTGCATCTCCCGACTGGTGAAATGATGTGTCCTCCAGCGGTTCGTATTTGAGGTCCATCCCATTGCGTCATGACTTTTTGAAGGCGGCGGGAGAGCCTCCCACTCAAGACTGAGTAGTCTCCTCCGGTGTCTACGAGGGCGGATGCGTCGTGGCCGTCGATGGCAACGTTTAAGTTGTTGGACACCGTTGCAGGAGCGTCGTTGGGATGCGTGGCGTCGAGGGAGTGGGAGCGCTCCGGCGTTCTTGGAGGCTCTTTACTTCGGTCGTCTCCGGCAAAGCCACCTCCAGGCGTTGCCGCACTTAGTTTTCCCAGCGACGCAGAGGAAACAAGCTCTCTCGGCGGGGTCGCGGCGCTGGAGATGCGGAACGTCGTGGCGATGGTGAGCGAGATTCACGGCGGAGAGACTGCACTGAGGACGGCAAGCGTTGGACGTACTCCTCGATGCCGCGAGGGCGTTCGCCGTACCTCGGGCGTGGGTCATTCGGGTGGAAACCCCGCAGCATAAGTCGACGGTAGGGGCAGCCGCGGTAGATGTGGTCGGCTTCCACGCAGTGGAAACAGAGTGGGCGTCGGTCGGCCGTTCGCCACACGTCGGTCTTCCTCGTCAAGGGTCACTCGGGGCGGACGTACAGGGGTTGTTCGTCCTGACGCTGAGGATACTGCGACGTTTGGGCGTCTCTTCGGGGTGGCGCGCCGGGGCCTGGCAGGGCGCTTTTGGCGGTCGTTGGGCCACGGCGGCGTAGCTCAACGTCGGTTCTTCTGGCGTCGTCACGTTGATGGTAATTTCAGGTTGGACCACCCTTTTGACTTCCTCGCGCAAAACTACGGCGATAGAGAGCGTCGGTGGACGACTCGAGGCTGGCAGCAACCTGCTCAGTTCCTCCCGGACGACGTTCCGTATAATTTTGCGGATGTTCGAGGCTACAGGGAGGTTTCGCCACTAAACAAGGTGGTTGCAGCGACGACTGTATGTCGTTGTTCGTGGGAAACGCGCGCTTGGAGGGCGCGCTCGATGCTTGCCGCCTCCGTGACGAAGGCTTCGACGGTAGTCGGCGGCTTGCGAACGAGGCCTCCGAAGATGTCATCCCTTACACCTCGCATCAGGATCCGCAACTTATTTTCGTCAGTGGTTTGAGGGTCGGCGCGAGTTACCAGGTGCAGGACACCCTCGACGAAACTGATGATGGTCTCGTTTGTGCCCTGGGTCCTCATTCGAAGAAGGTTCTCGGCCCTCTCCCTGTCGATACTGGTTGGTGAAAGTTCGTCTCAGCTCATTCTTGCAGGTGGTTCACGAGATGAACGAAGTCTCCGGATTCTTGAACCAGTGCCTGCCCGTTACTTCGAGCACGAAGATTCTGCAAGCGCTGGTCGTCCGTCCATTGGTTGTGCTGAGCCACCCGCTCGTACTGTTGTAACCAGTCCTCGATGTCTTCATAAGGCTCACCATGGAAGGACGCGGGGGCGCGAGCAGCGACGGGTAGGACAACGACAGGTGGAGTGGTCACTTCGAGGTCTTTTTCCTCTGGTTTCTGCGGCAGGGGTCCGAGTTCCGGAGGTTGGTCTTTGGTACGGCGGCTTGCTCGGATGTTAGCGTCTTCTGCGAAGGGTAGCCCTCCGGGGCTGAGCACATCACTTGGCCTGGGATGTCTTCGTAGGTGTACGCTTCACGGGCATAAAAAGCGATACCCAGCACCTCCACCAAAATGTCACGAAGGGCAAGTGATGAGGCGGCGAATAACTGAAGAAACTAAACGTTTAATGGGCCGAACTTGTGCCCAAAAATAAAAAGGAAACAGATGATAACAGCATAGCATCGCGGGCGTCGAAGTCGGCGTAAGAGATGTCGGTGTAAGTCAGAGGCGAAGCCGTCTGACTTTGAGCGTGGTCGCTCCGTATCGTGTCGGGGAGAGTGCGTCACCATGCTGGCCTACTCTCTCGCCCTCCTCCGAGCGTCTCCCGTTTTCGGAGACCAGCGAGATCTCGGGAGGGAGAGTCGGGCCTGCCGTCCGGAGTGGACGGCCATGTGGTTGGGGAGTCCTGGATTGGACTCCGGGTGACCGGTTGAGTCACGGTGTACGAGCTCGTCCGACCGGCGATGACTCCAGCTAGTGATTCCCCTGGCTCTGACAGTCGGCGTACCCACTACCTGTTGACATCCGTCTGCCGAGAGCCCTGGCCCCGAACTCCTGCGATGACGGGTAGCGGCTTGAGCTCGTCCGACCGGCGATGACTCCGCTCGCAATTACCCTTTGGCTCTCAGGTCGGCGGGCGATGCGGGCACACTGTGTCCACGGCTCGCCTGACTGCAGTGTCTTGTTGGGGACCCCTGGTACTCTATAAACGCTGCTAGATACCGGGATCATCGTTGTTGGAATGGCGTTGGCCGGACCCGACCCGGCGACCGCCCTCACTGGTAGTCGCCATCGGCCGCGCGGTGGGACGGGCATCGGATTTCCCCTTTGAGCACCGGTCCCCAGACGTAAAGGTGCGTAATCCTCCCTCCTTTTATTCCCCAAAATGGCGCCCAACGTGAGGCCTTGGCACTATTGTTGTCGTGGCAGCTACTCCACCGCGCCATGCCAAGATGGCGGAGCCTCCTTGGGGAGGCCGGCTCCCTTGTGAGCCGCCATGATGCGAATCCCATTGGTGCCCGGATTTGAGAACCAGGCCAAGAGCCAGCCCGGAAACCTGAGTGAGTCTAGATTTGTTCATTGTCTTTTTCGTGTCTTGCCGCAGGAGACGTATTATCGTACCTGACGCCTCTGGTGATGGGCGTTGCTGGCAACAGTCACCCCACTTCCTGACAGTTGCCGACTCCGCTGCCAACCCCTCCCCTAGTTAGATAGTTGTCGCCTCTGGCGGCGTCCTCAGAGCCTTCGTGCCACGGAAATCACGTTGCGTTGGCCCCGATGGGCCTCGCGACGAATGTTGTTAGCAGCAAAGATCTTCTTGCGGGTCAGCGGGACAATCTGGGTTGGTAAATATGCGTGTTTCTTTGACACTGAGTTGTCGGACTCCCCGGGAGAGTCGGGTGGTGCGTCGGCCAATAACGTCGCCAAGTAGCTCGTAATGCTACCGACGGGCTCCGGGAGCCGCAGGCCACGCATCCGCCGGCGTCTAGAAGCAGTTCTCAGACTGTGGGCGCGCACTGTACGCCACTTGTATTGTGGTTGGCGCGAGTGTTTTCTTCGGGATAGATTGGTCTTGCTGACACCTTTGAGCTCCTGCTGATTTCCGAGATTAAAGGCTTTGCGTTATAAGAATGGCACATCGCACTATAGACGGGGCGGCTTTTTAGCTACCTGGTTCCTTGCGCTTCGCTAGGGATGCGTGCAGCTCGAAGACATTACGGTGTTAGTTGTTATCGCAGTCCCTGGCCCGGCTCCTGGTGCAGCCACCGCTGGCAGCGGAGAGTCGCCGGCTCAGTTCACGGCGACTTCAGTTTGCGTACGCAGGGTGCCCTCTAATTCTGTTAGTAGCACCGGGTGGCCTGCCTTCCAACTTAAGCCTCCGACCCTGCGGTAGGCCGGTTAATGTAAGCAGGCAACCGGAGTCCAGATACAATGAGGACCCGGCCTAAACCTGTTTTCGGGGACCATTGCTTCCACTCGGTGGCAGTGTGTCGACCGAGAACAATGATCTCTCCCTTCAACCTTGCCACACTGCGGGTCTGGAGAGGGCGAAGAGATTTTCGCGGGGTGCTGCGTGGGCTCTTCTTTCCGTTATTCAGGAAGATGCTCGTGCCCCCTCTTCCCTGCCGTCCACCTCAACGTGCGACAAGGGGACACGCCCAACGGCTGGGCGGGACTAGCTGGATGTGCGTCATCGCTGAAGCGGTCGGGAGTTTGCGCACCCGACGGCGGCCAGGAGCAGCAGATGGGGAAACTGACTTCCGCCCGAGGCAAGGTGGCCGCTGTCGTCCTGCTGTCGTGGGACCTCGCCAAGCGCCCATCTGAACAAGTCTTTTTGATGGGGGTCTGGTCATGGACGTAACCTGATGCCGGCCCCGAGGTGCGCCCTCCACTTCGGTGGCCGGCGTTTCCTTGCCACCGGTCACCTGCACCCATGTCACGTGCGCGCATCACCGTGTCCACTTCAATGGAGGTCGGACCACGACGAGGCGACGACGTGCAGAGTGAGCCGAGGAGCACCGCCGAACATCCAACGTCTGCATGTAAGTGGCGCTTGGTATTTTGAAAGAACTTCGTGCCAACCCCTTCGTTCGTCCGACATCGAGGAACTCTTCTTGGCTTAATTCGACAGCACCGGAGTGCATCGCCCCACGAGTGCGTCGTGAACTCCGGTCACGACGAATATTTATGGCGGCGGCTCCGGGGGCTGCCGGGGCCCCGACTCAATTTCTTGTATTTGTGAGTGCGACCGGCGCCCGTGTTTTCAGCGTGCAGGTCTTGTATTTTGGGGGTTTGAGAGCAGGCGCTCCTTTTCTCTGAAAGGCGTGCCAAATGTTTAAGGAGGGGGGATTGTGGGAGCCACTGGTTTCCTCTCCCCCGAGAGGGCGTGCAAGCCGAGGACGTTTCGGGCGAAGCCGTCCTGACTTCGAGCCTGGTCGCTCCGTATCGTGTCGGGGAGAGTGCGGTCACCATGCTGGCCTACCCTCTCGCATTCCTCCGCGCGTCTCCAGTTTTCGGAGACCAGTGAGATCTCGGAAGGGAGAGTCGGGCCTGCCCTCCGAGTGGGCGGCCGTGTGGTCGGGGAGTCCTGGATGGGACTCCGGGCGACGGGTTGAGTCGCGGCGTACGAGCTCGTCCGACCGGCGATGGCTCCACGCTAGTGATTTTCTGGCTCTAACAGTCGGCGTCCACACTACCTGTGGACGTCCGTCTG